>JACYFF010031956.1:108557497-108601808 GCA_017589665.1 Selenicereus undatus | reverse complement strand
TTATTATTATTATTATTATTATTATTATTATTATTATTATTATTATTTCCCATTTCTTTGAACAAAATACAAATATAAATATTAAAATTTTTACACATGATACAACCATGGTTATAGACCTTTTATATATGAGATAATATCACCAACATATTACCATTAAACGCTATTAATTCATTTTCAATTTGAAGAGCATGCCAATCTCAGGCTACTATTGACCACAAATGGTGGCAACATTATCTTACCTTATGTACATAATTTTACTCGGAAGATTCGTTAGGTTAACTACAGTGTATTGTAATGTATTGCAATGGTATTTTTGTCTTATAGATTACATCCTTTATTGACCTTCAGCTTTAATGACACTTCAATGATTAAATATTAACCAAAAAGTATGTACAAAAACTACTCCAAAGTGAGGTCGATGGCAGTACCAATGTTATTCCCATTAGTCTTAGTAATGCAATGGAGAGCCTCCATAGTATACAAACATTTTTATTAAATATTGAGGAAGCATGATTTTAAGCATATTCACAATCGAATTCTTGAATAAAGATTTCAGGCACAATATGAAGTACAATTTGATAAAGATACCATATAAGTGAAAGGTTGAAATGACTTCAAGCATAATTTTAAGTATAACAAGGGCAGGAATAAGCAAACACAAATCAGGAGCACCAACTCAGAAAATTAAGAACAGAGATTTACAATTATTATTATCAACAAACAACAAAAGGTATTTGATTTTCATTATTATAAAGATTACCATTATTATTATTATTTCGCATTTCTATGAACAAAATACAAATATTCATATGACATATTACAAATATTAGATATAATACAATCATGGTTATGGATATTTCATACATGGGCTAATATCACCAACAATCTATTTTCTAATTAAAGATTCCAAGCATAATAGGACGCACAATTTTATGTCATATACCATATAAGTCACAGGTTGAAATGACTTTAAGCGTAATTTTAATTACAAGGAAAATAAGGGCATGGATTAGCAAACACACATCAGGAGCAACAGCTAAGAAAATTAGGGCCATAGATTAACAACCAAGAAACACACCGTAGTTCTAATTTCAAGCAAAACAAAGGCAATGATTAGCAAACACAAATCAGCAGCAAGAAACAACCAAACTGCAAGCAGAGATTTACCTTTCCCAGATCAAACACTCCACACAGTTGATGAACCTCGAAACAGAAAACCGAAAAGCATGATTAAAATCCCAGATCACAAAAACTCTTGCGCTAGGGGAATACACCAAATCCGACAAACGAAATAAAAAGACACAAACACTTATCGGGAACACCTACTCCCGTAGACCCACCAGAAAATCGGAATCAATGCCCCCATAACGTACCCGTCAGTGATTGCATGCCCAAGAACCCCAAAAAAACCCTAAAATTCCCCATTACAAACCTTCAAGACCCTAGATCTACATAATACATTACAAGATTGGACAAACCACAAAATTTACAACGACACTTAAAACACATAAAACAAAAACAGTGCTAAAATGACAACGAAACTTGGCAGAAACGGTACCCATTAGATCCGCGGTGGAGGGGTGGCGCGTGTACCACACGCGACGCCGACGAATAAGTGTTTCCACTCCATTTTTCCTCCACCGACCACCGCAACGCTCCCAACATGAAAAAAACCAACCCCACTGACCCTACGGCGGCGCATACGACAACGCGCCAACAGCAGAGTGGCGCGTCGACGACATGAATGGTATCACTGTAATCGTGCCAAGCCGATCTAACCATTCACAGTGGCGTCGCTTTCCCCACCAATCCTACGGCGGCGCGTAGAGACACGTGCCACCAACAAAGCGGCGCGTCGGCGGCGTGGACGATGTCACTGGAATCATTACTGGTCGATCTACACGTTGACGGTGGTGTCTCTTTCAGGTGGTTGCAAATCGATGGTTGACAAGGGGTTTTCATCAGTTGGAAACTCAAACCGAGAGAGAAAGGAGATCTGAGACGGGGTAAGAGAGAGGGGGAGAAGCAGAAGGGTATGGAGAGTGGTAGAGTGAGAGGTAGACAGGGTAAGAGCGATGAGACCGAGATGAATGAGGATAAGCGAGAGGAGGAAGAAAAAGGGTCTAGAGTCTGCTAGAGAGAGAGGCAGACGGGGTAAGAGAGATGAGGGAGAGATGAGACCGAGATGAACGAGAATAAGGTAGATGAGGAAGAAGAAGGGTTTGGAGCTGGTTAGAGAGAGAGGCAGACGGAGTAAGAGATGAATGAAGACAAGGGAGAGGAGGAAGAAGAAGGGTCTGGAGCCGGCTAGAGAGAGAGGCAGACGGGGTAAGATAGATGAGGGAGAGATGAGACCAAGATGATAAGGGAGAGGAGGAAGAAGAAGGGTTTGGAGCCTGCTAGAGAGAAAGGCGGATGGGTAAGAGAGATGAGGGAGAGATGAGACCGACACACAAAAAAAAGAGTTTCTCTAGCCTTGGGAGGGGGCTTGGCCCCGTGGCCCTATTATAGCTTTTCACCCCTGCCGTGGAAGAAAACTCTTGTATTATTTATGATCTCTTAAAACAATATTCAGGAGGATTTTAATGTGATTGTACATAATGATTGGTCAAATATGGACAAACAAACAAACAGTTAATGATCTTTGTTATTTACCTGCTAACCACCTACCCTCCGCAGGGGGCATTTAAACACCTTGGTCTATTTCCACAGCCCTAATATCAAGACCTAAGAGGCTATTTGGAATGAACATAATTCTGTAGAAATTTTGATATAAGGAACTGTAACAGTTATGATTGTGTTAATTGAAAGGCTCTCAAAGGTGCTTTTGTGCCGAATTCTAACTTTGTCCTCTCAATGATGTGATTAACTTAATAACTGATTCCTTTGACAAAATAAAGATGATGATGACTAATAATTGGCTAATTTTTTTATAGTAAAGATCTTTGGGAAAATAGTAGAGGCAGTCCTTTTTTCTGTTTGGGGTGGAGAAGCTAGAACTAGGCTTAAAGCTTACTGTTTATAATTGCATTTATTATTTTCGTTAATCTGCTTTCTGGGGAATAAAAATTGAATTATGGGGTTAATGGGTGAAGAAGGAGATAGAGAAAAGAAAGCAAGTTGAGAGTCCGTGCTGACCGATAGTATCTTTTAGTACAAGCTGAGGGCAAGTATCAGATTATTGGCGACTGTTTTATTTGCAAATGTTATAGTTCAAGAGCATACTTTGGCCGCTTTCGAAGCCATCTTTTATACTTTTATTTCTGTATTTTGGGTTTTGCCCAACTAATGATCAAAAAAAAAAGGTTGCCCCATTTTGTTGTTTTTCAAACAAGGAGGAGGATTAATTAACTTTCCTTTCCCTCCTCTAATCCCAATCAAAATACAGTGGACATGTAAATCTTATTCTTATTCTAAGCTCATATCAGTGTTAGTTATTATACATGCTTTTGTTTTGGAGTATATGTTCAAGAATCAACTCAACTAAAAGCTTAAGCTAATGGTTGAAAGTCCAAGAATAGGTTTATCTTCTAACATGCCCCCTCACGCGAATGCCTTTTGGGCTAGAAGTGTGGATACTGCAAAAGCTCCCCCTACCTTGGGCAATAAATCAATATAGGGGCTGCTGAGATTCGATCTTGAGACCTCTTGCTCAGAAAAGCTCTAATACCATGTTCAAAAACCAATTCAACCAAATGTTCAAGCTGATGGTTGAAGGCTTAGAAATAAGTTTATTCTCTAACAACATTTGTGTGAACAAAAGAAATTATGAGTACTCCAAAAATTTGTGATAGATTGGAACTTGGAAGTTAGCTTGCTTGCTGAGTGGTACCGAATGTAGCCACTTAGAGCATTCCTAGTGGGAGTTTCGGATTTTTGAACTCTGGTCTGTCACATCACTAAAAATTTCACAATTTTGGAACTTGCATTCCATCACTTCTCCAACCTATGGAACTCAATTTTAATCATCCAATAAAAATATTTATCATGAACCCACTTTATAACACACAACCTATTTTTTAAATCATTTAAAAATTATATATTTACTTAAAAAAAAATAGAATTAAAAAGCCGAATAGTGACCCGCAGGGAGACACACGCAGGCGTGCTCCCCCGCGTGTCACACGCGTTTCAAGGCAGTTGTGGAGACAAAAATGGCATGCAACAGACACGTGGGCCCCACCCTTTGCCTCGCGTGTCTACGACTGAGAATGCTCTTATTCATAATTTTATTGACTACTATGATTTATCAAAGTGAATTTAGATATCATTAAGATCCTATTTGGTAAAATTACTTGTCCATATAGTTGATAGTTATTTAGATAGCATGCAAATATTTAAGTAGCAGATAGATACTCTAATTTAACTGTTAGTGAATAGTTATTTAGCTGAAAGGTTAAAAAAAATATGTTGGCAAATCTAGTTATTGGATAAACTTATTAATATGAAATGACATAACAGGGTATGGATAATTTGTTAAAAAAATTAAGAGTATATTTAAGTACAAAGTACAAATATATTACTTTTAAAGCTACACCAAAAATTAAAATTACTAACTTTTTAAAAATATTAGTTAAAATATTAAATATTACCTAAAATACTAGTCTAAATTCTACTTCCACTTACATGTTGACACCCTTAAGAGTTAGATGTCTACAGGGTGAGAGTGTGGAAAAGTACAGGATAAAGTAACAAACCACAAGTGAAATTGGTCAACCTTACAAAAGCCTCTTTAATGAAATTATTAAACCTACCCCATGGATAATTTGGAGCATTTCAACTTACCACGTACATGACTCCCAATTTGACCCTTGACAATCGGTTGTCCCCTCCAAGCTGACTATGGGTCTCCATAAAATCATGACAAATTTGCATCCACATTATTATTATAATAGCTAAATTGATTTAATTGGTTTAACATTATTCAATTAAAAATAAATTATTATAGGAGAACGTTTTACCATATGTGTGGACTAAATAAGGACCGAAAAACAGATATGTAACGTTTGGTCGAAAATAATGTAATTACTACACAATGAAAGCAACCATGTAATGTAATTGTCAGTGTAATGGAATGTGATAACAGTTATATTACGATGTTTGGTTACAAAAGTTTTTGCAATTGTAATGAGATGAATTCATTGACAAACAATAGTTCTTTTACATGTGGCATGAAGTATTTACAATTCAATTCATTTTTATTTTACATACTTTAATTATTTGTAACTTTGTCGATAATTGTCATCAAATATCTTATCATCATAATTATGATGTTTTATAAGATATTTACTTCACTCTATTTTTTTTAAATTATAATAATATAATATTATTCAAGTTTAACAAGTAGCAAGAGAAAGAAGATGATAACGATGATGATGATAAAAGAATATAATGAAAATTACAAATTGTATTGCATGAAGTAAAAATTCAAAAGCTTTGAGAAATATTCGATTAAAAATAAATTCTAAGAAATACAAATGCAATCAATAATACCTTTATCTTTCAACAAAAGAGAAATTAAATCACCACCTTTCCTCATCAGCATCGACTGCGACGATGTCCAGCTTTCCGGTCATCCACCACCGTTGATCCATGGGAACTGCACACCTTCGTCGTGAATTTGCACCCAAATTTGCTCCTCCAACCTTTGCCATTCCCATTACTCGCATTATCATTGCCCACCTTATCAATCTTCTCAATCACCTTCTTCATGGTGGAGCACTCTCTCTCCAACTCCTTCACTCGATTCCTCATACTATCCATGTCCAACCTCAACACCTGATTCTCTCTCATCGCCTCCCTCCACTTGCTGCTGCTGCTGCTGCTGCTACTGCTGATGCTTTCCACCACCTTCCTCGTGGCGGCGATGTGCGCGGTTTCTCTCTCCTCGCCGTGGGAGCCGATCAGAGTTCCGGCGATGGCGTGGCGGAGCTGCAGCTGCTCGAAGAAGATCACCTGAACCACCGTCCTCACCGGCAAACGGTCGTTCTGCGCCGCGTGTGTGCACGCTTCGAGTGTTAGCTTTTGACAGTTCATCACTGAGCTTATCTTTTCTCTCTCTCCTTCCGTGATCCACGGATGCGCCTATCAACATCATCATCGTCACGGCCAAAATTCACGCAATTCAATTAGGTAGTTCAAATGAAATTCGAAATTCATTGAAAAACTCAATTTTTAGAAAAGAAAAACTGAAATTAATGGAAAATACTTTGAGATAAACATCGATTGCTCTGTAAATGCCGTCGTCGTATGATCTGGCTTGCTCCGGGAGAGAGATCGCCAATTCGTAGAATTTCTCTGGTTTCAAGTTTGCGTCGGAGGCGATCTCTGACAAGTAGCCGTCGATGAGTTTTCCGACGAGCAGAATTGCCGGAGATTTGAAGTTTCCGAGGCTCTGTTCATCATCGTCTTCAATTTCTCTCTCCTCATAGCTTTCCAGAAAATGGCGAAGCATTCTCTGAACACAATCGACGTCATACAAAGTCTCGCTCAGATACGAGTAACTCGGAATCAGTAGATCATCTAGCGTCGCATTCTCTAATTGAGCGCTGATTTTTCTCTCGAGTGCAAATTTACAAACATCGGAAGCATTCAGGATGTTCGCCGTCCGGAGCAATCCGAAGAGAAACCTCGTTTCCGCAGACGACCGGGAGCTATTTTCCGGCGAAAGATTCGAAACGATTGTCTCTAGCAGCTTCCTCTGCTCCGCTTCTGAAGCAATCGACAATGGCGAACCCGTAGGGGTGGTTCTTCGGCTTGAGCGATAGATTCCTGGAAATCGGCGTTTCGCATAGTGCATGAGGCAAGCATCAACAATTTCCTGATCGATCTCTTTCTCTGTCATTGCAGAGATCACTCTGTTGAAGAAATCCGAGCTAAGTTTAGCTAGATCTTCAACCCATGGATCTCTCAACTTGGACGGAGAATTCCTGGGATCTCCGGCGGATTCGTTCACCGGCCATCCGAAAAGCGTCGGATCATAGTGACCGGCTTTAGCTAAAATGGCGTCAATGCATCTCTGAACGATGCCAAGTTTTTCAGCGAATGGACATAATTTCTCGCAAGATTTCAAGGCCTTGATGGAATCCTTGATGTTATTGAAGACGGAATTGTTGAAGAATTTTTCAGTCTTTGAAATGAGATTATCCTGTGCGACGTCCTCTGTCATCCGAAGCACCTCGCCGGCGCACCATAGCGAGGCGGCATTGCCGGCGGTGAGCTCTATTTTGGCGCCATAACAGAATTTCACGACCGTTTCAAACGTCTCGGAGCCTCCAGGGAAATGAGGGAGGGATACGTGGCAGTACTGGCCGTCTTCTTCTTCGTCTTCTCCAGGCTTGTCGTCATTGTCTTGGCAGTTGTCCATGTAAGTATCTTTATCCTCTCTCTTTTGACCGTTTGCTTCTTGCTCTGTAATAAGGTCATGGAGTGTCTTGCTCTTGGACATCAATGGGGACTGAAACACAATTAATTAAGATATACAGAATCAGCACAAGAAAAACTAAGACTTGAGATGAATTAATGGAGGGGGGGGGGGGATACCTTGTGGAGATGGAAGGTCATGGCTTCCACTTCGACGACGACGTCGCTTGGGAGGTCGGTGGTGCAAAACCATGCTTGACCTTTGGAGGGAGAAGTACTTGAACTGTCAGTTGCCATTTTCTTTTTTTTCCCTTACCTCTTTGTGCCCACTTGTTCAGAATTTTTTTGGCAGAAAAGTAGGAAATTTATGAAGCTAAGGATCAATGGAAAAACATCCAATGAGGCTAAGACTGATTCAGTGCTGGACAATTGGAATGATGATTACAACTTTCAGGGAGAGCAAGAAGTATTCTTTTTTTTTTTTTTTCCGAGTGGTCTTGGGGTTGAAGGCCAGGGGATTGGTTTTTTGTGGGTTGAATTGCATGTAAAGGTGGGTTCTCCTTTTTGAGAGATGGGCCAGGGTGGGGGAGAGAGAATTGGGTTTTCTTTATTGAGATTAAGATCTCCGGTAGTTGTGAAAGTGAAAGCTAGGATAATTTTTCAAAAGCTCACCTGCTAAAATGGTGTAAAAGTTGGCATGCAAATAGGGTCCAGACTTCCCATTTCAATGGCTTTGATTTCCCCCCATCTGGGTCATTGCCAACCCTACTGAACCGTCTTTCCAAGGTACAAAATTCCAATTTCCACCTACACATTAACTGCTCCCCCGAAACAAATTGGTGCATGAGTGGGCAATGCCCCACATTCGCTATTCCTGTCTTTTCATAAGAAATTATATGTGGTTTCTTTATCTTCAAAATTTGTCAGGTTACTCCCACGGAGTCCCACCCCATTGTTGTGGCCATAGCAATGCTTAATGACAACTCTATGTTCCATGTTCTTCGATGAAGTTTGGGCACCCTGTGATAATAAAAGTGATCGTTAGCTATGTTTTTGTCAATTTGGTTAGCTTCATCCTGTTAATGAACACTGTTTGAGAGTGCATGTCGATGATGGTCTTCTTGATACCACTTTTCTGTGCGATAAGCTGGCCACTTGTGTAAACGGTAAAGGAGTCGTTGGGAGTAGTATTAAACGATTAGAAGCAAATAGTTAGCTAGCACTTTTGAACGTTGAAACCAACAAACTCTTAATCTAGCCTCCTTTGCGGGGGATTATTATCTTCTACGGAGCTCATTATTCGACATATAAAATTAACATTTATAAACTATTATAGAGTAACTTTTAAAATGGGTAAGAAATTACATGAAAATAATCGAGTTCTGATTGATAATATTATTTCTTTTTCCTACGATTAGTGGTTACAATTGGGATGAAGCAAATGACAGTATCTTAATTTATAACTAATTAATGACATAGGCTCCGAAAAATGGAGACCAATCCTCAACAGTACATTTTTATAACTAATTTCTTAGATATTTTGAGTTTGCAAACATGAAGCAAATTATGAGTATGACATAAACACGTTGACCACGCCTTGCATTATGTTAATTAATTTCCTAGGTATGTCTATCTTAAGCAAGAAATATATGTCTATCTTTGCTTTCTTTGGTCAAAATGGGGGGATTCTACCATAGTCGATCGTGTGAAAAGCACAAGTTTGAACATGTTGGTCTCACTGGCGCCATTTATACGAATGCACCACTCTTCCCCGTCCGTGAATTTTTGATCACATACATACTCCATACATATATTAATGCTAATGATCGCAGTAAGGAGGGAGGTGAGAAATTTGCAGACTGAATGACGGAAATCACCGGACAAGTATAATGCATGCCCTCCAGTATACAGTGACTATAAATTTGCTTAATGCTGGCTTTACTTTCCAACTTTACAAATGTATCACCATCTTGTGTGAAGGATGAGAAGGGGGAATAGAAAATGCTGAGTACTAATAAGCATGCAAGCAGTGACATTGCCGCTGTGTATGCACACAAGACACAAAAATCATACACCCAAAAAGGTTAAAGAAGTGGGTTCACTGAATTACATTACCCAACAAGCTACTAGGGGAGCTGTGTTCACTGAACCAAGGATCATGAACTGACACGGGGGAACTATCTTTGGCTTCCTGCAAAGAAGCTAGATGATCAACTGTCTTCTGTGGAACCATTATTCTTCGGTTTCCACCTTTCTTCACAGAGATGCCGGTCAGTGACCTCTCACTCCTGTTAAATGGGGAGGAACAAGAAGATGCTATTGATGACCCCATGCATATGTTCTCCTCCAGAGGGGCCCAGCCAGTCATTCGAATTTGCTCTAGTTCATAGGCGACTTCCATCATTGATGGCCTCATGTCCTTGTGGTAGGCTAAGCATCTAAATGCAAGTTCAGCCACCTTGTGTACGGATGAAAGAGTCCAAGCATCCCGGTGCAGCTCTATGAACGGATCAACTATCTCATCTACACACCCTCTTCCTATCCTATCGACAGCCAGGGCTGCCAAATTCACCTCTGTATGAGGTCGATTGAAATCTACCACTTTCATTGCAGTTATGATCTCTACAAGGACTACCCCAAAACTGTAAACATCACTCTTGTCAGAAAGATGGAAGTTCTGATGGTACTGAGGATCCACATATCCCGGAGTCCCTTGAGGTGCTGTCGAGATATGGGATGATTCCATCATGCCAAGCCTAGAAAGACCAAAATCCGCTACCTTGGATCTGTAATCAAAATCCAAGAGTATATTGCTGGATTTTATGTCCCTGTGGTAAATTGGGGGATTCATGGCAGAGTGGAGATAAGCAATGGCTTGAGCAGTTTCAGTGGCAATGTTAAGGCGTACAGTCCAAGGGAGCCCCGTGCCCTTCTCTCTCTGTAGATGCTGTGAAAGAGTTCCGTTGGGCATATATTCATACACAAGGATCTGCTCACCATTCTCAATGCAGCACCCAAGGAGACGGACAAGGTTTAGATGACTGACAGAGGAAATGAGCTTGATCTCATTCATAACTTGCTCAATACTATCAGTGTCTCTGTGTTTGATCTTTTTTATCGCAACATACTCACTATTGTGAAGTCTACCAGCATAAACAGTGCCATACGCCCCTGTTCCTATCCTTTGCTTTTCACAGAAGCCATTAGTGGCTTTCTCAATCTCTTTGTAAGGATACAGAGGGACAGTAGCATTGCCAGCAGCTTCACTAAGAAGACGCCTGGCCCTCGTCTGGCTCTTCGAACACGTGGAACGGCGCCGACAAAAGTAGCAAAGAAGAGCAAGGAATAGTATCGTTGCAGCACAACCAATGATCCCTACAAGTTTGTAAGTAGCAAATCTTGTCAATTTCTCTCTCTTTTTTACAAAAAACTTCAAGGGAAAGCAGTGGGAAGTCAGGATATCAAATTGGTCCAGAAGTTCTCAATTACACGTGGTATTTTATTGCCTTAACAAATATAATGCACTAGCTAATCAAGAGTCTATATCAGACAAAAATAAGATTCGCACTCTTTCAACATGAATATACTGGTTCTATTTGCTAAGACCACAGCTGATTCAGAGGATACAACCACATGATAGTTCCCTAAATTTTTGTCTTGACCAAAAATATGATATTGAGGGAGGCAAAAACCAATCTTTGGAAAGGGATGTGGGAGATACTCAGTGAGGCAACTGGCAAGGGCAATGACAGTTAACTGATCTTAACCCTGTTCTTTTTCTTTTTTTTTGGGGGGGGGGGTATAACTTGATCAATTTCCTAAAAGCCAGCATACTGCATTAGAACTGAAGAAATTGTTCCAAGGAAAGATAGCAAAGAGTCACGCGGAAAGGACATGCATAAACTGGTGGGGAAGGGGAACCGGACAAATGGTTCTCAGTCGAGAATATATCAGCCAAGCAAATTTTTGTCTCCCAGTAATGTGTCGTCAACCAAAAGATAAGGCTATTGCAGCAAGTTCAACAGCAGAAGCATATACAAACTTCAAAGTGCAGGGAGAGAGACAAAGTACCTCCAATGACAGCAATTTTTCTTCCTCTATAACGGCGAAGACCTCGAACTGTTCAAAGGCCAATTGACAAGAACAATAAGAGAACTTAGTTGATAAAAAAAGAAACCAAAGATATTTAGGCAATGCGGCATTTTGGAAAAATCACATATGTAGATCCACACATAAGCAAAATATGAAAGGCAATCAATTATGGATGAGACCAGCAACAAACAAAGCTCGCGAGAAACAGCAAAGCAATCATAAAGTTCGACGGCCTAACAGTTTGTTTTACCTCAAACAAGACAACAGACATAAGTTTGGCACCAACCTCACCAAATTTAAAATCACGACAGGTTACATATGTCATGTAAAAACAATAACATGAATACAACGAGTTGGATATGTAAGATACAATTTTTCTTGTTCTTTTTTATTTCCACAAAAGAAGAATGCAGCAGTCAATCAACAAAGGTGATGCTACCTCGTCAATTCAGCTACCGCAATTAACTACCTTTTGCTTAATGCTTTGTGCCCTCTACTACATGAGTTTGCTGTCCCCCATTAGCATTCTCGTTAAAGCAGCATTTTGATTTCCCATGTTACTTTGCATGAAACAATCGTTGTTTCACAGAAACAAAAATGAAAGCATTTCTCGAAGTGCTGCTACTTTGGTCGTAAAATGACATTCTTTCTTAGCAAACTGTCAGAGCTAATTAACATGATATGAGTTATGACTTACGGAAAGATAGCCATTGCAAGTAATTTGGAAGATTCTTTTTTGTTGTTGAATATGTTTAAGGCTCTGTTTGGTCCTTAGAAAATTTAATGGATAAAAAAAGTTGAAGGAAAAAAAAGAAGGGAGAAAGTGAGTTCTTTTTTTTTTTTTGGTTGAATATGTTTAAAGCAAATATTCTCAGTCAGGTTTGTGAGAGCTCTACTGTTGATCTTCATCACCTGATTCCCTCCCCCTTCTCAACACAGATAACAGAAAACAGTGCAAAACAGGAACAAAAGGCAAAGGACCACAACTAAAAAGATAAAAACTTAATTTCAATAAAAACTCATCAGCAACAATTCCGACAATTACAATCACAAATACGTTTTTAAATATCATATACACTCCCACATTCGTCCCACTACCAGCTCTCGAACCCAAACTAATAAATGATCGATGCCAAGGAGATAAGCTAAAAATCAATTTTCAGCAGCCACCAGACTATACTCTATTCAGCTTAAGCTAAGCAGACACAGTCCAATATAGTGGAATTTATCCCAACACTATTTTGCATTTTTGCTGACATTTCCATACTCAACCCACCTTGTTTGAAAGCATCAATTCTAACCCATCACGAGACAGATTCTTTAACCATGAACAGCATCCTCAACAAAGAAACCCAGGAAATAAAATTTTAAAAAGGCAACGGCCAACTCCATCAATGTCTCCCACAAGTCAATCACATTGACAATCGACCAAATCAAGCATAAAAATTTATCCCTTTTTTTTATTTATTTTCTCATTATTTCCCTTTCTACCTGGCCCCGGTGGCCGGATTACATCGTTCTATTACAACCCGCGGCAAAGAAAAGATTACCAGAATGGTTCCGACTGTAAATAGGCATCTCCTTTAGAATCCAGAGTCAAAGAAAATGCACATGAAATCCCCCCACATTGTTGAATTCTCAGGCCTCTTTTGGACCATTCAACAAAATCATTTGGCAACAATGTCAATGCCAACCTGATGTTGATGTATTAATCAAACAATCCAAAACGCAGCCCATGTGTTCAGTGACCCGTCAACTTCGCAGAAGTCCCCAACATTTAAGTAGTTGCAGTTTTTAGTACTAAACTATAATTCTTAAAGAATCTCATGCATCCACCTTCATAATCCCGCGTATTAGTTAGGTACACAAAATCCAATCATTTAAACACAATTTGCCCTATTCTAATCTTACTAACCGAAAACGATTAAAACCCAAGAATTAACAACTTGTCTTATGTAAATTAATCAGCACGTAAATTTTTGGATAAGATCGTGTCACATAAAAGTTATAATGAGACGGATTACCCTACATGAGTCCTTTGAATGTTTTGGTATGACTAATAGTAATTTATACTAGAGAGACTTAATATAGAGGAAAATTGAGAACTAACCAATATGGCAACCGTGACCGGCGGCGAACCCATCGCCGGAGAAGCCGGCATTGCAGCGGCACCGATAACCGGCGGGTGGAACTTTGACACAGCTAGCGTTGCCATCGCAGCCGCCGCAGCCGCCGCTGAGCCACCAGCTAACTTGAACCGTCTGGAAGGCCAGCATAACATCTGAACTATTATCCACTGTAGAATCGGAAGAATCATCAACCCCCATGGCTGAGTACAACACCTTACATCCAGTATCCCTAACATCCTTGAAGCTCAGAGCTCCACCTTGACCCTCCGAAGCATAGCAGCTCATATTCTCTCTCCTCCCTACCCCGCCAACGCCGCACCCGGCCCGTGGCCCGAACCTGTTCTCCAGAAGACTCCACGGCACCACGCACCCGTTCAACGGCGAGCTGCAGTTCCGTAATAGGAGTACGTTCTGCGAAGCTAGGGCGTAGGTCTCACCGAACAGTTGATGAATCTCCTCGATCGGACGGCTACAATTGGCGGAGATGTTGAGCAGCAACGATTCAGATGTGATGTTTCGGATTCCAAAGCCCTTGAATTCCATCTTCTCCTCGGGAGTACAATTCAGTCGGAATTCACAGCCGTCGGAGAATCCAAAAGGGTAGTTCACTCTCTCCCCTCCGCATGTCTGATTGCAGGGAGTCGAAGTCGCAAAATTCGCAATTGACAGAAGAAAGATTACAACTTTGGCGATCATCATCTGAAAAATTTCCCAAAAATTCCCAAATCTTGTTCGTTTTCGAGAGATGAAGAAACTGAATCAAAATTGAATGTCTTGGGAAGAAGAAGAAGAAGGAGAAGAAGCAGTAGGAAGAGTAAAAGCACCTGTAGAAAGCCGTTGAGAAGATCAACCATCACATTTAATACTCATGCAAGAAGAAGAAGAAGAAGAGGAGGGTTGAAAATGAAAAGAGCAGCCATATTATGTGGTTATTACTTTAAAAAATCTGGTTTAAGGCTGGTATTTATGAGAAGGAGGAGCGAGAAAATGAGGAATTGCAAGACTGGTGTGAAGCATTTAATCTCTTGATTAATGGCTGCTTGCTGCTGCTGCTGTCAGCAAGAAGCGTACAACTGCCCGTTCAACCAGGGAAACAATCAGAGCTTGAGAAATGAGAATCACCGTATATAAGTACATTACAATTTGTATTTCTTTTTTTTTCCAATTCTTTTATTTCTTGTATTTTTGGCTTCTTGCATGGTTGTTTTTGTTTAGATTGAACCAACTTCACCATATAAAAATAAAATTTAAAAAAAATCACCATAACTCTTAACCCTGACATTTTAATTTAGAGTCTTAATTTGAATTGAGAAATTATTACCAAAAACCTTGTGTTTTAGAACAGCTAGTTGCATGTTTCAATTTTTACTAAATCGGTTGTTCATCAAGCTAAATGTATACGTGTCATTTATATAAAATACAAGTGCATACCTTATTGGTTTTAGCTTCTGATACAAAAGAATACGTAAAAAAAGTGTTTTTAAACAGAATTTAAATCTAAAGTTCTAATAAAAATCCTCAAAAACTATATTAATGAATCTAAATGACACCACAAATCTCTAAAATTTAGACATAAAGTATTTGCTTTGTATTTATATTACTAGCCAAACATCAAGGTCATTAAAAAAAATAAAAATAAATGGATGCAGTTTAATTAGTGATGCCGTACTACGAGCTAGATAAGCGTATTAGCCCACCCATAGTGATTTTAAATGGATAATCTCCATTGATTAATCCACAGTTTGGACACGGTTGTAAAGGCTTCAAATCTTAATTACGAAAATACAAAATAATTCTCAGAATTTGATTTTTTTTTTTGTTGTTGTTGTCATCTTTAGTGGCTCCAACCCCCAAAAAATAAAATAAAATAAATATGGGCACACAGACAAAAGACTTTTCCACCTTTTGCTTTTTCCTACTTTTTTTTTTTCCTTTTGTTTGTTAAATTTGCAGTCATTTTCACTAAAAATGAATCAGCAGATTTTGACTAGTTTGAATTCCAATACTCACAGCCAAAACAATGACTTGCGTTTACTGGTCCAAGCAAGCAAATTGCGAAAACATGACAATAATTAATGCTTGCTGTCGTGATTGTGCTGGCTTATCTTATCAAGTCCCACAACCCTAATTAGGATAATTACTCATTAATATGGCATATTACTGGCTACATAACATAATTATAACTTGATATTGATTAAATTGATTGACAATCCTTTTAAGAGATATTAGTCCATTTAATCGCACCACTTTTTGAAACCTACAACTTAAAAGTCTAAGTTTGGATGTTTTCTTTGGATTTATCTTTATACTTTGTTTTTGATGAAATATCTTTACACTTTTCACATGAATATTATAATAATATTGCAGATGTAATAAGTATGTTTTTACTTATATTTTTTATTTAAAAATATTATTGGTAAATAGTATATGAGCACGTAACACCGATAATCTTATAATAATATTTGAAGTAGAAATCCAGTATCCTCCCTTAGAAAAATAAATTATGATTAGCATCATTCACTTTTTGCTTGCGTGTCCATCATTTGACTATATAATAAAATACACTTAAAAATATATTTATTCTACCCCTCAAAGTAAGCGTATGATATAATGACACAACATACAAGTTATTGTTATATTTTAGATCCTTAAAATTCTCGAGTGCATACACTCTGCACAACATATGGGTAAAAGACACCTTCATCACAATAGTTGTAAATAGTTATATACAAAAAAAAATAAAAAAACACTAAGTTATTGTTGGAACTATGAATAGCACAAAAAAAAAAAAAAGATGGGGGAAAAGGTATAAATATTGGTTAGAGGTGTTTGAAAATCAATTCCTTGTGAATAATAAACCTTGTTGAAAATCAAGGTTGTGATCAACATAGAAAAGGGGAAAATTACAAATTTTAAACATTATTTTTTATTTACACTAAAAAATGTTCATAACACGTAAAATATAATTATATTTATGTGATGTTTTTAGTGTTTTTCTTCCCTGAGAATCGCTCCAAAGTCACAAAGTCAAACTACTTGGCTCCAGATTTTCAAACCACTTTTCATACTCTGGGCGGATTTGGATCATAAGCCGAATAAGCCCACAGTTTAGTTTAGCCGGTGAGTATTCATGCGGACCCATGATCTATGTTAGCCCAACCTTTTGGACGGCTTGGTCCGTCCAAGTTGTAAGGAATTCACTGCCTGTTCCCCCCGGCCCATCTCCACCAATTATAATAAGGGGTTTTTTTTCCCCCCTTTGGAGCCGAGGTTATGTAAAGCATACATACAATACATCTAAAACAGAGATAAGACTGTTTATATATGAATCTTTTTAGATTATGCGAAAAAAGAAACCACACTGAAAAATTTTATTGGAGTTGCATACAAAGCATGCATAAAGACTAATCTATAGGGAATTCAAATGTTGATATGTAATAATGACTTTTAAAAATCTTATTAATTGCATATTATGTAGGCAATATAACCTAACTTTATCAGTGGCTGATTTCACGGCTCAAACCCGTGACCTTTTGGTCACACGGAGACAATCTTATCGTTGCTCCAAGGCTCCTCTTCAAAATCTTACTAATTGCATATGTACATATTAATTCATGCATCATACTCTCCCATAGCGGCACACATGTATTAAAACTTTCAACTTTTTTGATGAATACATGTAGGCAATACTTATCACATGATTTTATGGGATCATGTACTATTTAGGCATACAATATAAGTCGCATATTTCAATGGATCAAACAATTCTCATTCTATGATTCCCGCTTTTGCGAAGCATGGAAAAATCTAGTCAGCCCATCTCAATGGGTCACTCCCAACAATGCAAACGTACAATACATATATTGTAGACCTGGGAGTTTATACTCCCTGGTACACGTGGACAACCAATTCCAGCAAGGAGAGAGATTAAAATCAACAAAAACGAAAATTAAAAACAGCAAAACAACCGCCACACCCCCACTTCTCGTAACCGTCGCTTGTCCACTTCCCCCAACTTCAGTTCACGAGCACTCCAGCAACTACTCGAATTCTGCCTGACCTCAGTTTCTTCCACCATCAATGCGACAACAAACTTCCAGAGCATCAACAACGCATAATATCAAGCACAAAGTCCACTTTCAACAGGATAAAATGCAAACAGCAAAAACTCGAGTATTAGAGCTAAATCATCAACCATGGCAGATGCAGAGGAACGCGTGCAGGCTACAGATGCTACTAACCCCAAAAATTCCACGAATGACAACAGGGCAGAAAATCTGGAGTTACCCTCACATACAAGAGGAAATTCAGGTAAGTTATTATGTGATTTGTGTCAAAATTTCTGAAAGAAACCACAAAATTGAAGTTTGAAATGCTTGAGTGATTGGGTATGGAGGTATCTTGTCAGTGGGCAGTTGTTAATGAAAGGAAACAACATGTTAATGAACGAAAACAAAATTGAAGCTTGAAATGCTTGAGTGATTGGGTATGAAGTTTTGATGGATTGTGACACTGTGGATGAGTTCAATCTTTTATGGGAGATGTATGTACTTGTTAAAGTGTATTGCTAGTAGTTTAACCTATTTCAATATAAACGTTTTCTCAAAAGTGAACACTATTCACAATCCTCTTCCTGCGTGTTCACTGCAATCTTGAGTATTGTTCATTTTTGATGTTATGATCAAATGTTGCTATGCATTAAGAGTTTGCAATGCTGTGTGCATTATGCCTTTAATTGTTGTGTGATTGTACTTCATATTTCTTGCACGGTTCATTTTTCATTTTTGTTGCTTTTTATTGGAACAACATGCATGCTTTGTTTCATTAAATGGTATGAAGCATATTGTGTGTAGGCTATTATAATTTATATGTATTCCATATTCGACTTATTTTATAGTAAATCGCGTGTAGGTCTTTTTTTGTCATATATTTAGAGGACTAGCTAGGATTAGTCTACAAGGTTTGTGTATGTGTATGGTCTAATTGGTTTATTTTTACTGTGGTGCTAGTTCACTACGCTATTTAGTATTGTTTACTGCATACTATATTTCGAATTGGAATCATGTTTCTATGAAGTTATGTTTTTTACTATGTATTGGGGTTTTTTTTTGGGGAGAATGTGTGCTGTTTGTTATCTACCGCTTTTGGTTTACTTACATTGGCTTGTGTTGTGTTTAATTTATTCGTAAGTGTTTATGCAACTTTACCTTTAGTATTTGTAAGTTCACTACACATGATTTTACTATGTATGCGTTTTTTCAATTATTTTGCGCTATTATGCTTACGAATTGCATGTTAAATTTTAGGATGATGGAAAAGTGGTTGTCATTAATGCGCTATTTTTAGAATATGTGTAACTAGATGCAACTAGATGTAATGGCTTCTTACTTCACTAAGTATATTGAATGAGTTCACTGAGTGACTAATGAATGTTCACTATAAATTGGAATATGTGTAACTTGCAACTGATTAACTACGGGTTGTCAATTAGTTCACTAAGTACAATGCTTGAGTTCACTGAGTGGCTAATGAATGTTCACTTTGTATTTTGATTAGCATTGGAGCTAAATACAAAATTGCCTTCATTTGTAACAGTTGGACAATTTGTATATCTGTAACTTGTAATTGACTCACTATGGGTTATCAATTAGTTCACTGAGAATAATGATTAAGTTCACTAAGTGACTGATGAATGTTCACTATAGATTTTGATTGGCATTGAAACCAAATGCAAAATTGCCTTCATGTGTAACAATTGGACAATTTGTATATGTTTAACCTGTAAATGATTCACTATGGGTTGACAATTACTTCACTGAGGACTTGACAAAGTCACCCATAAAAGATGCAAACAGAGGGAATGTGGCAGTGGTAATTGAAAACTAGGTTGTTTGCATTAGTTCACAAAAGAAATGAAGAAGGTTTACTATATAATGAATGCAACCAGCTTCTTTTACAATATGTGATCCTCAATATTTAGTTCACCATGTAAATGAAGTATGTTCATTATTGCCCTTAGTGTATGCTGACCATATCAATGAATAATTTAGTGGAGAACACAATTAAACATACTATTTCTGTCCATATGCAAGTCTTATTCAATACACTATAAAGTTTGCATAAGCTCACTGAGTTCACTAGGAAGTTTTATTTAATATGGCTATTCTTTCATGGTCAGTGTCACCATAGTTCAATATAACATATCAGGTCGTTCATCATAGAGCCATTTGCAGTTCACTATAACTAGCTCAGTACACATAAATATACTTAACCTCATGCATTTTCTACGGCATGCAGGTGTTTTTCCGCATACTTTAAGACCATCATTTTTTTGTCCTCTATTATTACTCTGGAGGCAAGAAAGTAATTGTACTTGACAATCGCTTGCCTGGAGAGAATGTCATATCTAGATATAAGCATTGTGCAATGGCCATGGTAAATATACCTCAAACAGAAAACCCTTAACTCATATACAAAAATATCACTCCATAACATTAAGAAATTATATGCAGACAAACTTGTTCGTACTCTACTTATTGAATGGACGACTTAAAAAAGGGATTGACATGAGAAAAATTACCCTTGCATTTTGGAATCTAACTTGGCAAGATGACACCAACATACATGATTGCGGGATTTATGCCATACGCCATATGGAGTCATTTCAGGGAGGAAGTGTCAATTACTGGTCAACTAGTTTCGAAAAGAACAAGGTAACTTGTACATTTCATTCCTAAACCAATATCAATTGCAAATTAAATATAATTCAAATGCAAAGTTCAAAAACACGCATTACATTTAAAAGTGCTAATATCCCATACACATGTCGAAAATGCAGGAAGAGTTCGTCAAACATCTACGTTCAAGGTACCCAACAATGATATTAGAGAATGAACTGAATCAAGTACGGGTGCAAGTACAAGAAGCAGCTAAAGAAGACTTCCAGCAAAGGGAAAAAATAGTGCAACACTTGCGGTAGTAGAAATACCCTACTATCAGTTACTTTGATTATTTCAAAACAATCATGCATAGAGCACACAATGTTCCTAATGTACAACTTTTAGTACATGACAAATGCAGATCTTCATTTTATATATTTATTAAAAGTATTCTATACTTATTAATTGTTAATGTGCGTTCCTAAATCAACAATGCCTTACACAAATCTACTCCCCATAGTGCGTACACATAAAGCCTAATGCCCAAGTATTGACCACAACTACAAACAAACACATAACAAAGAAACACATTGGACACCAAAATCAGAAAATTTTAGAAAGATAATAAACTCATAATGTTGGACACACAAATTGGATGACTCAAATCTACATAGGTAGGATATTTACTTGGTTCACTAAGGGCTTTGATGTAGTTCACTGGGAAATTGAATGAAGTTCACTGTATATCATGCTATATATGTAAGTTTTGCTTGGATCACTAAATAATTTGCATTAGTTCACTGTCTAAATGAGGAATGATCACTAAATAGCATAATAGATATTCACACTAAATCTAACACAGAGCACTGGTAATTTTAAAAGGAAAGTTCACTAATGTATACAATATGGGTCACTATGAAAGTCCACAACACACATTAAATTACTTCATTCTTTTTTGTTAAATAGTTCCATCGATGTCTCTAAGTTGAATAATTCTGAATATGTATAAGTTTAAAATGCTTCACTGAAAGCTTTGAAGTAGTTCACCAAGCAATTGAGATCGGTGAACTCTAAAACACCCTAATTCCGATTGTGTAAGTGATACATGGTTCATTATTGATTTTGCATTAGTTCACCATATGAAGGGAGAAGGTTCACTACAAAACCTATTTCTTATTGGAACTCAAAAGAAGCAAGAAGTGCAATCAATCAAGACCAAAAATTACCATCTACATTGAAATATGTCCAAATCACGAGTCATATAGTTTGACTCACTACATATTTTGAACCATAAATACAAAACAATACAAATATAAAGTGTCTCCAACTCCGCAACTCCTATTCCCGACTCCCAAAGATGTTTAAAGAATAAAATATCATCCTCAGATACTTCTCAATGTGAAGGCAACAAATGTCGCTTACTTGGACTACACAAAGCATGATTATGTTCAATATCATGCCGAGTAACAATCTACTTACCATTCTCATCTATATGAAACTGAACAAACGCCTTGCAACCAGTCCTAACATCTACATTCGTATGATCCTTGGGATGTTGACGTTTATTTTGCTTGAATCCAGCTTTCCAACAACAAAGCTGGCGCATACATAACCCACCTCCTTTCGCTCTACATCTATGACACCCCTTCGAATACTGAACACTAAAACCAACCTTATATGCAAAATCATTGTAAATATGAAACGCTTCACGTTCTGAGGTAGCAGTAGCCCCAATCAACACTTCTTGCAAAGGTTCAGCTTCAGTAATGTCCCGCTTACTGAACCGACATCCTAAAATAATTAGAGAACACTATTAGTGAACACTACTAAGGGCAATAATGAACAATTACATATATAGAAGTGAATGACATCTGCAATGCAACTTACCAAAGTACCACAACAATATCTTCAACCCAATAGACACAAAGACAGCCCAAGTCAATAAGTTCAGTATTTACAAATGCAAAGTACAATATAATTACCAGTTAAACACCCCAACTTAATACGATAAACAAATCCACATTTCAACATATTGACTTTGTGAAAAAGATATACATAAAAAATAGTGAACAACAAGAAGTGCAACAATGAACACGACCATGCTTCAAAGAACAATGAACCTAATAACACAAATAACGAACAACAAACACAGTCAACGCGTACTACACTAACCGGACATGTCTTCCTCGCCTTCGTTAGCAACAACATCCAAAGCTTCCGCATAAAACAGAGCTAACAAAAACCAAACATAAAACGCATCAAAACATAGATCAATACACCAAAGAAAAATATAAATCAACATTGGGAGATTAGTTAACTTACGAATCAAGCTTTTAGAAACCGAATGATCTTCAAAAACATCACCTCCAATCTGAGCAATGCTCTTGTCCATCAACCAAAACGATAATGGCAACGAACAATATCCTCAAGCTTGACAATGCAAACTAAAATAATAACCTCAAAAATTCAATCAAAAACCGAATGTGATAACACCAACCATTAAATGCAATGAACTCAACATCCCTGAAACACTGACAACAGTCGCTAGCTTCTGATCATTTTCCTCATCACGGCGAATAATGTTTTTTTTAAAAAAAGGAAAATTGGATAGTAGAAAATAGAATGAAAAAACTGTCAGATTTTTTTTTTTTAAAAAAGAAAGGGTGGGAAAAATGGTTATACAAAAATAGTGGACGGTTATGTCTATTTTGTATGAAATTGCCACCGAAAAAAAAAAATTAATGACATAGCATGAACATTTGGCGCTGACATGGGCCTGGGAGTATAAACTCCCAGGTGCATATAATAATTTGCAGCAAACGTATCGCCCCCTCTGCGTCATTGATAGCCCATTGGGTACACATGCCTTCGCTAGGGGCCCAGTGAGAGCTTGGCTTCCCCCCCCCCCCCCCACCCCCAAAAAAAGGAAACTTGTCCTCCCCTCGCCCCCTAAGCAAATAGAACTAGTCAATAAGCATCTTTATAATTTGATGGCTTCGCCTTCGTAGTTGTTATAGGGAGAATACAAGCTTCCCTCATGTAGGTTTTTCTTCTCTTTTGAGATACAAAATGCAATTAATCGAAAATATAAATTGTGTATGAGGCAAAACAACCCAAAAAAAAAAAAGTATTTGAAGGGAAGGGAGGGTGTTAAATGGTTACGACTATTTTAGGATCGACACCAGCTACACAACTTTGATGCAATGCGGAAAACCACCAGAATAATATATATGGTAACTGAATTATCGATTACGTTACTATTCCTATCTTCATCTCGCACCATTAGAGTCTCACAATATTTAGCACCAAATCCCCCAAACCATTCATCCTTCTTTGTCGGACGTCTCTAATACTTGCCCTTACAATCCCATGCAACTACGTAAACTTTTCTCACCCATCCATCCGTCCCCAAACTTAATTACTAAAAACTTGATTATCTCTATCAATACTTTCTCACCGTCCTCGTTTTCAAACCTTTGACGATATGATTAATTCTTCCATGTTATGTTATAATTTTTAATTTTGATCCCTGTCTGCCATTTGCTTCCCTTCAAGCCTCATCTTGCTCTTTAATCTCATAATTTACAAACACCTACCGATGAATGAGTTGCTATAAAAATTATATATAAGAAAGAAAGATCAGGAAAATATAATGTTTTCAAAGACTAACTCCAAACAAAAACACAGCAACGATGGCAACAATGACCATCATCACTATAAGCAGCACCATAATTCGACGTCGAGTGACCATAGCCAGGGCTCTGGAGCTACCAACGGCGATTCGGAGAGTGATAGCAACAACACCGATGAACCATTGTCTCCGTACTCGAAGTCCCCATGGTCTGCTCACATGGTCACCTCGACCAATAATGATGATGGGTCCAATGGGCCCACGGGCTCGTACAACCGACTAATGGGCTCCCTGGTCCGAGAAGAAGGCCACATTTATTCCCTAGCTGCCTCCGGTGACTTACTATACACCGGATCTGATAGCAAGAACATCCGGGTCTGGAAGAACCAGAGGGAATTTTCCGGGTTCAAGTCCAACAGTGGCCTAGTCAAATCCATTGTCATAGCGGGTGAGAACATATTTACGGGCCATCAAGACGGGAAAATACGGGTATGGAAAATTTCCCTGAAAAACCCGACGGTTCACAAACGGGTTGGAACCCTACCCACATTCAAGGCATGCATAAAATCCTCAATTAAGCCGAGTAACTACGTAGATGTGGGACGACATCGCAATGTGTTATGGATAAAGCATTTTGACGCCATCTCATCGCTTAGTCTAAGTGAGGACCATAACTATCTGTACTCCGCGTCCTGGGATAAAACGGTCAAAGTATGGAGGACCTCCAACTTCAAGTGCTTGGAGTCAATCTCGGCCCACGACGACGCCGTGAACGCCGTGGTGGCCGGATTCCACGGCCTCGTCTTCACCGGCTCCGCCGACGGCACCGTCAAGGTGTGGCGGCGCGAGGTGCAGGGCAAAGGCACTAAGCATTTCTTCTCCCAATCTTTACTCAAACAAGAATGTGCAGTGACGGCATTGGCGGTGGATCCGGCGGCCACGATGGTTTACTGTGGATCATCGGACGGCCAGGTGAATTTTTGGGGAAAAGAGGAGTTCGCCACGCCCGGTGGGTCCCTCCAGGGGCACAAGCTGGCAGTGCTGTGCTTGGCCACGGCAGGGAGTTTGGTGTTCAGTGGATCCGCGGACATGAACATATGTGTGTGGAAGAGGGTCAGTGATCATAGGAGCCAAATGGACGGACGAGATCACATCTGTTTGTCCGTGTTGACGGGGCATAATGGTCCGGTGAAGTGTTTGGCCGTCGTCGAGGGGGCTTGGGATAATACGACGTCGTCGTGTTCTGATGGGGCCAAGTGGATATTGTACAGCGGGAGCTTGGATAAGTCCGTGAAGATATGGAGGATATGCGAGCAAGCACCCCCGGAGGGGAACCTACCGCCCAACGTTTCAGAACACAGGCGCAGTCCTACTAATACTCGACTTTAATTAACTATCTTGTAACAATACATATATCATTATCATTTTATGAAGTCTCTATCGATTTTGTGAGAATACGTTATGTATTCCTTTTTCTTTTTTTGGGAGTCATTTGCCTTTAATTAGGTTAGATGAATTTTACATTGAGTGCATGGTACATAATGACATGCGTGATTAATATTTCCTATTTTATTTATGCATGGGAAATTCTCTCATAGTAAACATGTCACTTGATATAGATTTCTTTCTAAAAATTACTTATTTTTTTAATTACAGATATACATCAATTTTTGAAGATCGAATTGTAGACATACAGCATTGTATTTTTGGACCTCATTTTTAAGGGAATAGTGATGGTTTATTGTATATACATTATACTATAAAGTTATACAAATTTATTAATAATAAGTTTACTTAACAGGATTGTAACACTCTCACGTTTCAATGCTACCATATATCTCAACTTAATTAGTACATAATATAAGTTATGTCACTGCAAAATAATTTTTGTGTCATGTAGCAAGACTTTTTACCATTTTTGTAAAGAATAATAAAAAAAAAACAACAACAAGAATATGATGATTTACTATTCTTCAATTTCTTCTTAAGAATTACTTTTCAGGGGTGTAGGGTAAAAAAAACCAAGTTTGTGACTTTTTCAGACTTGAAACTAACTGAATCAAACCAATACTGAATCAAAGACCCTAAAATTCTTGTATATGATTTGGATTGAAAATCAAAAACAAATCTAATTTGGATTTTTCCTCTAAAATTATTTTTCTTGGTGGAGGGAATAGGAACTATGAACTAACCCGAATTAGGAATCCTTAATCCAACCCAAAAATCCCATTAATCTAAACGCACCTCATTTAGAATTAATCAAAGTTGATTGACACAAAATTTGACATCAATATGACATTGACTATTTGAGGACGTTGACGACACCAGTGATGGGCCTGGTCCCGACTGATTCCAATGGTCCAAGAACACAGCCCAATGCAGATGGCCCAACACAACGAAGGAGACAAAAAAAAAGGGACCCACTTTCAAGTCACATGCATGACACGTCATCTTGCTGCTCCATTGTCACCTTCAACTGGCTTCAATTCAGCAAACCTCCAAAAATTTTTAAACATGGACAACCAACCGTACAAAAAAGTGAAAACGAAAGATTCCATCTTTAGCTGTGAGATGAGAAGAAAAGATATTTTAAAAAAAAGAGAGAAAGAATAAAAATATATACCCACCTCTATAATCTCTTCTATCTTCCCTAATTCCCCCAACATGCTGTCTTTTCTACTGTTAAAAAAACACTGAAAATTGGTGTCTTTTTCACCTTTTTTGGTTTCCCACATTTTCAGAAGACACAATTCCTTCCTCCCTCACTGCTACCAACTCCACAGTAGAGGGTTAAGGTTAGGCATCCCATCCAATTTGGCCCTCTTTGTGATTGTCTCTCTCTCTTCCCCCGCCCCCCTCACTTCTCAACAGGTACCCAATCTCTAATTTTCACTGATTTCTGCAAGTTTTTGTGAATATTTCAGTGGTTTTTGCTCTGCCCTTTGTTGGTTTGTGGTAAGGGTTTATGTGTATTTGCCCTCTTTTTAGGGCTAGGTTGCTATGTGCTGATTAGTGGTAGAGAAATCATGGGCTTGTGATTGCTTTCAGTTTTGGGGTAACTAAGTTGTGGGTCTGTTTCTAAAGTGGTCTACTTGCGTATTATGAGATGGGTGTGGAAGCTATTTAGGGTTAGGTAATGCGCTGAATAGTGAACTGACTGTTTGAACTGAAGATGTGTTGATTTGGGGTGGTTTGTTTATGGGTTGTCTAATTGGGTACTATGAGATGTGTTTGGAAGCTAGTCGGGGTTATGTAATGTGTTGAATAGTGAACTAATAATTGGAATTGAAGGTTTGTTGATTTGGGGTCAATGTCACCCATGGGGGGTTCCAGTCCTGCTATGCAGGAGGATGGAGTGGAATATGCATTTGCCATGGAGTACCATGGCCCACCTGTTGGCTTTGACATTCCTAGGGCTGTTCCAATTAACGTTGAGAATATACCTGTTGCTTCCATTGTTACTCAAATCCCTGTTTCCAAGATCTCGTTGCCCGTCATACAGCCTGTCCTGGCTCCTGATACTCTGAGCAAGAAGTTCTCAAAAGAGCTAAACAAAGTAGGGTCTGATACCAATGTGTCCCCCACCTCTGTGCTTGATTTTGAGAAGATTACTAGTGGTTGTGAGCATGAGAAAGAAGTAGAATTAGCCTCAGAAGTTAGCCTTTCACCGAGCTCGGTTTTTGTGTGTGAGGAGAGAGCTACTACAAGTGGTCAGGATTGTGCAGCCTTGGGTGATTTATGTAGTTCAGGTACTTTAGAGGATTTGAATGGCCGCTGTGAATCGGGGGATTGGTCGGGTTTGATAAATAGTTCGGCTGAGCTAGGTTCTTCTTCCATCAGCCATGAGCATTCTCGTGATTTGGTGGGTAGAGCTGGGAGTTCATGCCCATCAGAATATCGTGAAAGCTTTGGAAAATCACAAGAACTGTCAGCAGTTTCTGAGGCATCCATGGCTTCCGGGCCGTGTGAGGATGATCTAGATCCGAATGATTTGAATTGTCCAGAATGGAGTTCCACAAAGTCAGTGTTGAGCATGGATTATCCGTCTTCTACAGTTTCTTCAGTTAGGACAGGAGAGTGCAATAGCATGCCTCATGGCACAGTTAAAAGACCCGTTGTGACATTTCGTGATGTTGACTCATATGATGATGTTGATGAGGATTGGACTTCTGGCGTGGCTGAAAGAGTTAAACCGAAGAAGGAGCCTCTGACTCGACCCCGGAAGGGTGCTTGCTACCGCTGCCTTAAAGGAAATCGTTTCACAGAAAAGGAGGCCTGCATTGTTTGCAATGCAAAGTACTGTAGTGATTGTGTGCTCAAGGCTATGGGATCCATGCCAGAGGGAAGAAAATGTGTTACATGCATAGGATATCCTATTGATGAGTCCAAGAGAGGGAACTTAGGAAAATGCTCTAGGATGCTCAAGAGATTGCTAAATGATTTGGAGATTCGACAAGTAATGAAGGCTGAGAAGCTGTGTGATGTGAATCAGCTGCCACCAGAGTACATATGCATAAATGGAAAGCCATTGTGCCATGAAGAACTATTGTTGTTGCAGACTTGTTCAAACCCGCCGAAGAATCTCAAACCAGGGAGTTATTGGTATGACAAAGTATCTGGTCTTTGGGGAAAGGTGAGTATTTTCTGTTTTTTGGTTGTCCATTTTCCTTAGACTTCCTTGTAGTATGCCTAACCTAGGATGTTTTGCTTTGTGTTAATTGACAGGAAGGAGAAAGGCCTTCTCAGATTATTAGTCCACATTTGAATATTGGAGATCCCATGAAACCAGACGCTAGTTGTGGAAACACTCAGGTTTTTATAAATGGCAGGGAGATTACGAAGGCGGAGCTGCGGATGTTGCAGGTCTGTGATTTTCCAAGTGTGAAGGTTGTTTACAATCCCAAATAAAGTTGTTTTAGTAAGTGAATTTTGCTGCACATTTCAGTTGGCAGGGGTCCAATGTGCTGGTAATCCCCACTTTTGGGTGAATGAAGACGGCTCATACCAAGAAGAGGGACAGAAAAATACAAAAGGATATATTTGGGGCAAGGTATGTAACTATCTTGTGTGTGACTTGTTGTTTTTCTGTTTCTGTGACCATCAAATGTATTAATCTTATTTAACGTTGTTAACAAAATTTTCTCTCTAGGCGGGTATGAAACTGGTTTGTGCCCTGTTGTCCCTGCCTGTGCCTTCAAAATCTAAACAGCCGTGCATGGAAGAAAGCAGTTATGCTGTGAACAGATCAATTCCTGATTACTTAGAGGAGAGAACATTGCAGAAGCTTCTTTTAGTAGGGCACAATGGTGCGGGAACAAGTACGATATTTAAGCAGGTACTTACTGATGACAAGCTTAGGTTCAATCTGCCTATATTCCTATGCTCAAAAAGCAAAATGTTGTAATGTAAATATGTAATAAATTGCAGTAAGTAGTCAACAAGAATAAGTACCTTGGTAGCTGAAATTCTTATGCTTTGTCCTTTTTGTTTGGTTATTTACCAAGCACACAAGGTATGTATAGCGCAGTCTTAAACACAGATGACTGAAAGTTTGCGTAATAGTGACGTCTGTTTATTTAAGCAATTTTTTGTCTAGGACCAATGATGTGAAATGTTAAAGCAGAGGTGCATCTTAGTATTGAGGTTTACAACTAATAGAAAAACAAAAACTAAGCACCCGTGGAAGCTAATGAAGCTGAGAGTTTAATTTCTAGAGGATCAGGATGGTATTCTCTTGTATATGACTCCCTCTTGGCCTTTTCTCAAAATAATTGTCATCCTTTCTATTTTTTGGAGTAGAAATAATTGCCATGTTTCCTTAGCTTACTCATTCTACAAAGCGATGTTTTCTGCAATTTGTGCCTAAACAGAATGAAGGTAATCCTTTAGTGATGGAAAGAGTGATACAGTATGCAACTAGCATCTCTTGCTGTTTTTATAAAATTTTTCTACTTTGTGGTTCGTCCTTTTTTTGGGGTCGGGGGTAAAGTATCAAAAGCTTTTCTATGACAAGTTTGCCTTCTGATGTATGCATGTGTTAGATCCTATGCATTGACATGATTGTTGAAGAGAAAAGGTCTCTTAGAATATAGATATATACCTCTACTTGGGCAGAAAAATGCATTTTCCGTTCATAGGATAAGTTGGAAGTTTTCTTTGGCCGGGTTTTGATTGTCAGCATTGACGATGTTGTTTCAGTGAATGAGTTTCTTGTTGCTGTGTTTGCTTTTGCCTAAGTCAACTGTAGTAAAGTTGGCTACATGAGGAGCCTTATATTAAAAAAGTTTATGCTAGTTTGTAGTTGGAGCTTGGAGTAAGGTGGTTACAACCGAAGTTTGATGCCAAGCTGATATGTATGTATAAAGCTTCAGCAGAATGGAATGGGTTTTGCTACTAAGTGACCATGAACTCCTATTAAAGTGGGGGCTTTATTTTCGGTCATTGGCTTACTGTTGGAGTGGTTTTTGGATAGCATATCTGACTTAAAGTCTTCATGAGTTTGCTGAATGCTTGCCACCCTGCACTTTTGATGCATGTAGGGCAGTTTCTGATATATGATGTTCTTGTGTAAGCCTTGGTTTTATTATCTTGATTTTGGAGTACAGTTTTGGTCGTCAACTGTTTCCCCTTTCATATTTCAGGCCAAGATTCTTTATAAAGAGTTCCCTTTCTCTGAGGATGAGAGGGAGAAAATCAAATTTATGATTCAGGGCAATGTGTATGGGTACCTTGGGATGCTCCTGGAAGGTCGGGAGCGCTTTGAAGAAGAAAGTTCTACCAGCCAGCTGGCAGCTCAGCCTTCTGGTCCGGCTGACCAGCAAGGTACAGTTTCCTTGTGTCATGGGAGGATATCCCCCCCCCCCCTCCAAAAAAAAAAATTGGCCTTATGGACGGGCTAAGGGGAGGTCTAAACATTTGTTGGCATTCGCATAGACATCTATTTCTGGCCAGACAATTCTTACTATTACAAGACTTCTGATTTTCAGAGGGGAGTAATTGTCAAAATAATGGCACGGCTATCTACTCCATTTGCCCGCGGCTGAAAGAATTCTCTGACTGGCTTTTGAAGATAATGGCGTGTGGCAATTTAGAAGCAATTTTTCCCGCTGCAACTCGTGAATATGCACCTTTGGTTGAGGAACTGTGGAACACTGCAGCCATTCAGGCCACATACAATCGGAGAAGCGAGCTGGAAATGCTGCCTAGCATTGCCAGTTACTTTTTGGAGCGGGTAAGCCAATGCAGTGCTCTTGCCCTTGTTCACTGTGACTTAAACAATGTGTAAAGTATGATTATGTTAGATTCACCTTTACTCGGTTGTCCCAATGCACAGACTAGTGTTCCCCCATACTAAGTTTGCCTAGCCTAGCTGGCAAACCATGTTTCCATTTCTATTACATGTTCTGGTCTTAGTGTATGATATTATGGAATGTTTGGCTTCAGGCTGTGGACATACTTCAACCTGATTATGAGCCATCAGATTTGGATATCCTTTATGCTGAAGGGGTGACTTCGTCAAATGGCATAGCTTGCGTGGAGTTCTCATTTCCACAATCAGCTGATGATGGCCCTGATACTTCTGATCAACAGGTTTCTTTACCTAGGTACACATTTTCCCATCTCTGCATTCTGGTTCCGTGGTTTGATTTTGTTCTTTTTCTTTTGTGGGGTCGGTTTTAGAAGGGGGTGCAAAGAATAACTGTATCTGTAATTAATGCTACATATGCGCCATAAATTTATGACATTATCCCCCGCCTTGTCATGTGGAAAAGAATTGCAAGCCATTAGTGGCTAATAAAGTAGAATTTTTCAAGCTAAGAAGCCCAGGAGTGACCTAAAAACATAGCATGCCAAATTTGTGCTATATGGCTGACTTCGTCTTTCAGCATTTTAAGAGAAGTCTTATGCTAGTTTTTGTCTGCTGCTCTGCTTCCATCAAATATCCTAGGGTGGGTGCGTGCTGTGCTTTCTGTGAAAGATGGTTAGAATATAGGCTTTACAGTAACCTGTATGAACTAGTGGTGCATTAGATATTTAGATGTCATTGATATGATAGGCATGCTATTGTAATGAACGAACACAGCTTTGAAGAATTTTTCTAAGAGAATCAGGAAAACATTTATTCAGATTATGTATCAGAAGAGATCTCAAAATCTCCTTGTAATTTTGAGGAATTCATTGCTTAATAAGTCTTTACAGAAATCAGCCATCTTCACTCATTTATGTGATGGTGTTCCTAATTTTGATTGTCAGGTACCAGCTCATCCGAGTACAAGCAAGGGGCTTTGCAGAAAACTGCAAGTGGCTAGAGATGTTGGAAGACATAAGACTTGTCATATTCTGTGTCGCGCTGAGTGACTATGATCAGTTCTCATTTGATGTTGATGGGTCCCCAGTGAACAAGATGTTGCTGAGCAAAAAACTATTTGAAAGCATTGTTACCCATCCAACTTTTGAGGATATGGATTTCCTCTTGATTCTGAACAAATTCGATGGCTTCGAAGAAAAGATCGAACAAGTCCCACTCACCAAGTGTGAATGGTTTGAGGATTTTCAACCTGTGATTAGCCGACAGAGCAATGCCAATGCCAATACCAACACCAGAAGCAGAAGCAGAAGCATCAGCATCAACCATAATCCCACGCTTGGTCAAGTGGGTTTTCATTATGTTGCTGTAAAATTCAAGAGACTGTACTTTGACCTCACTGGAAGAAAGTTGTTTGTCTCTTCAGTGAATGGCCTGGAATCAGACACTGTTGATGCTGCTTTGAAGTATGCAAGAGAGATATTGAAGTGGGAGGAGGAAAGAATCCATTTTAGCTTGAGCGAGTACTCAATTTACAGTACTGAGGCCAGTTTCTCGTCCCACTGAACTCGGGCAAGCACTTCTTTGTAAAGAATTTTACATATTGTTATAGTCTTATTGCCATCTGATATCTATCAACTGATGTACATACGGAGGTATGGGACTTACACAGTAGACCGATAGGCTAACCGAGACATTTGTTGTTCATATATTTTGCTGTGTCTGTAAATTAAAACTAAAAGGAATCAGCAGTTCTGCTTCTGCATGTTGTTCTGATGCAGCAGTGTCCTGATAATCACACTGATTCTGGGTTTGGAGAGACCAATGATGAGTGCATATAAGAAATAAAAGGCAAAAAAACTACTAGCTTTCTTGCTTGGGGTTTAGAGATAAACAGCAGCCTTGAAATGGCATTTGTTGCATGATATATGCAATTTTAACACTGATAATAGCAGAGGCTAACTGCTATTACTTTCCCTAGGATCAGGCAAAAAATTTTGGAGAGCAGAACATCCATTTCCAGATAGAATTTGTTCAACAGTTTGCATAGCAGATTCTCCAGACAAGAACTTCAAATCTTTCCCTATAAACACAACGACTTCATAACTTGACTTCTGCATCAATTCTGGGAGTTTCTGGTGCAGCAGGAAGTATACCGACCTTAAACTTTGTTTTGGTGACCTTCATCAGCTCGAAAATACAGATATCCCCTACTTGCAATTTGTTATCGCGGGCAAAATTCCTCCACCCTTTGGTGAGTTTCACATGGGAGTCCCCTATCATACACTTCACTGACCAAGCTTCCTGGCTTGCGCTCTGAAGGATGAACATACGAGTTTCACGCTGTAAGTAACTTCTGACAAATTCTAGTGGTATGTTGAGCTGCATGACCAAAATAAACATAAGTTATTATGCGTTTTATTGACGTAATAAAAGAAAAAGAATCCCTAAATGGTTAGTTTGCTGTAGAATGCAAAGATCATTGTGTAGAAATAAATGCTCCCCAACTGAGGCTAATGCAGGGCTTTTTGTTTGTTTGTTTTTTTTTTTTGCTCCTCACCCTTTTATGTTTTTAGCAATGGTGCCTTTAAGAAACTCTAAAAGACATACATTTTGCTTGCCCATGGTTAGACTCAGTAATTTGTTGTAAGCAGTACCTGTCAGTCTGCTAAAGAGTAATGTATAATATCAAATCTCTTAAAGAACAAAACTAGCACTAAAAGTAATCACTCACCCCATTAAACTTGGGTTCGAGTTGACACGGTGTTATTTTAACCACAAATGAGGGTTGCTTACATGGATACTCATCAACCCTCTTTAGTTCATCTGGACTCAGAGAATGTCTACTCCCAACAACCCTTTTTCGGTTCGTGTCCATAATAGGTTCTGCGACTTTAGCTGACAAAGGAAAATAATTTGATGACGAAGAAGTGGAAATACATAAGATTCAACTAAGAAATATATAAAACAAAATAAACAAAGATAAACAAAGGGTAGAAGGTTGTTAAACCCCGATGCCCAAACTAGGGCAAATACAAAGGTAGGGTGTAACGAGAAAGCAAGTTGTACTTATGAAACCTTATTAAGATACTAAAAATTTAGAAATGGTGGTGAAGCAATCTAATTATTGAGGTCTTTAATGACTATATTAGACAGTTATCTTTAGATTTCGTTCGATGTTGTTTATATAGATCTCTAAATACGTTATTACAGAACTAAAGAACAAAAACATGACACAGGAGTAGTAGATAAGGTACCTCTCTTCGAAGAATTAGGAGAAATGGTGTTGATGGCCATCTTCTTTCTTTTCTGAGTTGGGCTGGATGTTCTGACATCAACAGGGTATTCAATCTCACAAGCATTGTTGCTCATTATGATGACATGAAAACCAGAATTGCCTTCAACTGTGAACTTTAAAACATGGGTATGCAATATTGAGTAGAAATTGACAAATTCTGGCCAACCATTTTGCAGCCAAGCCCTTCCCTTCTTTCTGACTAGCTTCACTTCCCACACTGCTCCACTTGGGATGCTTAGATTAACAACATCCAAGAGGTTCCCTCCATATCTCTTCATAAACTCTGGTGGAATTTCCTAGTGTATGGTTTAGGGAGATTCAGATATAGACAACTTTATCAGTATAAATACAGACATCGGTTCTTCAAGACCCAACACAAATTTAACTATATACTTGGTATAGAAAGGAAAAAAGCAATACTAAAATAAATAATATGGCATTAAAAAGTAATTTGAATAATACCAATTTTTGGAGATCAAGTCTAGGGGCAAGTATGATCTTCAAGAAGCTGGGCGAGCCAGAAATGTCATCATCAACTGCCATTGAAGAGTAACGAAGATGAACACTATGGTTCTTATCTGGAATTTACAGTGCAGAACAATTCTTTACTTCATTGTGTACTTGTAACTTCATTGTGTACTTGTAAAGAGGGTGGTCAATTTCTACAACATAAATGCATAGTTAATTAATGGGCACACTGGCTTTTACCCATCTAGAATTTAATTATGTAACTTATCACATTAACACCTTATTTATGATACAGCTCATAAGGATCCTTTGATATTATAGTAATATTCTTTTTGAAATGAATTTTTGGTCCGTTATTTAAATATGACACTCAAATATATATAGATTTTGTTATGAACGGAAGTGTAACATAAAATTCGGCATATATACGTACATATGAATGTATGTACACCCCAAAAGAAAGAACATTGCACAAATTTTCACCGAAAACCCTTTCATATTGAGAGGAAAAGGCACAATCAGAAACAACTGATAACATCCACTGTAATAAGAACATGTAGAGTACAATAAGGTACACTCACAACACTACGCATTATTAGTTGTCTCTGACTACTGTTTGAGTCACCCTTCACAATCACGAGTCTATATCCCCTCAGAACACACTCTTCCCCTACTCCAGACTTAAAAGTGCTCAGAATACATCCCACAAATACACTACCTCACACAATCACTCAAGATCCTTTATTGCTTAAGAAATACCACCATACTCAATACGCTGCAATGAATGAAGAGAATCTCTCTCTCACTTTCTAGAATAGTCTTCCAAAATCAACAATATCTATTTATAATTTAACTTTCCAAAATATGCACCGAAATAATACTTGCAACCATGCACTAACCACCTATGCTTGCCTATGGCAATCCAAAACTTGATCACCATACTTGTGAAAACCTCACCATATACTTACCACCCACGTATATATTTTCGAACAGCCTTTTCCATCTAAATTCTAATATATTTGTGCATCACTACAACCAAGCTCATTAATCTTGAACGTATCCGAACTGAATGACTCATTTACCAGATCTAATACTATTGTACAAATCATAATGTTATATTTAAATTCTCACCTAAATTAACATTAATCATTTTACATTTCATGATTCGTCCCCTAGAGAAACTACTAGCTGATATTTTCAGTTTTCACAGATGTCAAAGAATTTAAAAGCTGGGGGGGGGGGGGATGGGATATGCAAATTACAAGAGGACAAGACAAAATGCAAGAGGGAAAAAAAGAAAAGAAAAAAGAAGGGTACTCAGTCCAACGTATAAAAAGCTGTTATATTGCTGTCCCCCACATTTTCATGAAAACTGAAAAACTTTGTATTCTTTGTACTTTTACCCAGTGTCGCTTTCACCCCCCTGTTTAATCTCAATCTCCCTCCCCACCAAAAAATTCAACGAGAAAAGCATTCATTCCCATTTCTAAACATATTTTAATACTACTGTCTCCTCTTCAAGATCTACCCTTTTGTTTCTCTCCCGTTGCCCATCATCCATAAAAGCACCAGAACTAAGCTCAGACACAGAGAGAGAGAGAGAGAGAGAGAGAGATGGATCCGAACCAGAAGGCCGATTATGTGTTCAAGGTGGTGTTGATAGGGGACTCTGCGGTGGGCAAGTCTCAGATTCTGGCTCGATTTGCTCGAGATGAATTCAGCTTGGACTCCAAAGCCACCATTGGTGTTGAGTTCCAGACTCGAACTCTGGAGCTTGAGCGCAAGAGTGTCAAAGCTCAGATCTGGGATACTGCTGGCCAAGAGCGGTATTTTTCTGCTTGCCCTTTATTTTTTTTGGGGGGGGGGGGGTGTTGTTCTCCAAAGTTTTGAACTTTTCATCTTTTTGGTTTTGATTTGGTGTTTGTATGTGGTTGATCAATGCTTGCTGCAATGGCTGAAATGTTGTTTTAGTTGACTTGATCCTAACCCTATCTTGCTGCTTCTAATTTGGTTATTTAGCTTAATGCATTCAATTTTGTCAAGAGTTTGCTAATATCTGTACATTGTATAACTAACTAATTGGTGTTCGAGGGTCTTGGGTGTTCACTTTTGGGATAGCCAAAAGACTACTTGTGGGCAAGTCTGTTCAACTTGCAATTCAGGAATGGGCCTACTTCATGAATGAAATGAATGCCACCTGGGTTTTGTATTTGTTGGGAAAATTTTGGTTAGATGAATACAAACTCAATGTCAGATTATTCAATAGTCAAGACTTGAAATAACATCCACGATGCTCACAACCTGGTCTGCATGGTACCTTTGTGCTGGAGCTTTATGAGCTCGGGTGAAATACACTTCCATCAAGGTGGAGTAAGAGAGATTCAATAGTTGAAGTGCATGGCTTGAGCTCAGAGACATGGCATGGCATTTCACTTGAAACCAATTGCTTCTATTGTTCTTCATAGCCCCTTGTATGACCAATTTTGACTCAAGTCCATGCCTGCAACTAAGTGTAGCCGAATGAGTTATGTATAAGTCCAATTGAAGCTAGGAAGCTTGAGCTCTTGGTGTCGGACGATTTATGAAATAAGAGTGATTTCTGTAGGTGCTCTGGTCATTCAAGTCCTCCATGTCATAGACCTTAATACTGGATGACCTTTCCTGTTAAGAGTATGCTTATCAAAGTTGGAAATAACCTTTGAGTACCGGCGATAATACTGTTGTAGTCTACCTTCTATTTCACATATTCTGTTGCCATGGAATTGCCTTGCCTTACTATGTGAACTCTATTAGCGATGGATTTCCGCATTAATCTAGTAATCTACATATACCTATGGGTCCTATATCAAATTTCCCAACTTAGCTTTTTCGTGATCAAACAGCATGTCCTTATGAGTAATGTGGTGTATTTGCAATCTACTACCAATATGTGCTTCCCTTTGTGATCTTTTCTTATGGATTGCATGTTTTTTCGTCCCTCTTTATAAACTTGTTTCCTGAACTAGGAATTGGATTTTATTCTGCGGCATTTTTTTTCTTTGTTTTTTTTTGGGGGGGGGGGGGGTAAGACAGACAATTAAATAGCTGAAACATGGGCACCCATGCATTGTGAGGGCCATTGCTTGAGTACATAGAACCACAAGGTTGCGATTGAATGGGCTTCAATGACTCCTTTCTTACACCACCTGAAAATTGAAATAGGTATAGAGCTGTTACTAGTGCATACTATAGGGGGGCTGTTGGTGCCCTGCTGGTCTATGACATAACAAAACGGCAAACATTTGAGCACATACCACGGTGGCTAGAAGAGTTGCGTGGCCATGCTGACAAGAAAATTGTCATCATGCTTGTCGGGAACAAGTGTGATCTTGAGGATGAACGTGCAGTAGCAACAGAGGACGCCAAAGAGTTTGCAGAGAAGGAAGGGCTTTTCTTTCTAGAGACCTCGGCACTCAATGCAACTAATGTGGAGACGGCTTTCATCACTGTCTTGACGGAGATATTCAACATTGTAAACAAGAAGACTTTAGCAGCAGCGGAAGATCAAAGTAATGGCAATTCAGCATCACTAGCTGGGAAGAAGATTGTAGTTCCTGGTCCTGCTCAGGAAATTCCTTCTAAGAGTGGGTGCTGTGGATCGTCATAATCATCTTAATTTTGGTTTCGAGACATGAAGTATTGGTCTCACATTTGTTATCATACCTTTGGATTGGACTTTTTTTCCCTTTGGGGGGGGGGGGGGGTTATGATGTATTTGAGGTGTAAAAAAAACAACCAACTTGTTCGCATGGTCGGCACGATAGGAGTAGGAGGGTGATTCTATGCATGACATAGTTGAAGATGTTATACGCTGCATTTTTTCCAAGTCGTAGAAGTGGAGTTTCTCATTGAAATTGAAAGTTTCTGTTATTGCTTGCCTAGATCTTGTCTTTGCATTTGCATATTATGATTGGTCAATGTTTCTTACCCACCTTAACTTCATATAATCATGAAGCATGATGGCAAATATTTCTTACATACCAAAAAAGTTTCCTGTAGAAGCCAGTAGTGAAATTTCCAGAATTTCTACATGGATATTTTTTGCCCTTCTTGCCAAAGAAGGGTCTGACTAACGCACACTCTGGACTTCTGAACCTCTGAATAATTCCATCAAAAGCCAAAGCTAGGAACCTCCTGGGACCAATGTGCCAGGGAAATTTCACCACAGGAACAGCCAAGGTTGCAGTTGTTGAATCATTATACATCATCTCAAGCTGACAATGCATTTGAAGGCAGAACAAACAAATTGTGAACTTCTGTTGCATGAACTAATGCATAGTCTACAAAGTGTTTCTCATAATACTGTTGTATGGAATAGATTAGTACACGAAGACAGGTTACAACACAAACAAAATTGCACTTCCCCTCTAATCCTCGAAAGAAAAAGCTGCAAGAGGAATGAGAATGAAGGGAGAAGCTTTGGAATAGACTATACCCCTACCATGTCAAACAACTTCTGCGCATTCCTTCATGTCAGCATCGCTGGCTCCTGTGGCTTTACTTGCCCCAAGGGGTTTGATTCCGTGAGCAGTTGCGGCTTGGGAGCGCACCTCCAGTCTCTCCAGCAGATCTTTGCAGTCCAGTGCAGACACCATCACATTTACATTGGACCTCCCCCTCCAGCATCCAATTGCTATTGTGGATGAATCCACCTGAAGAGGGACTGTCGATGGCTGACCAGCTGCAAGTAACGGCATTAACAAAAATTAAAGGCTATATAAGCAAAAGTTGTCAGTCATTATTCCTGATGTAGTCATTGAAGTGACAAACCTTCGCCTAAAACTACCACACAGCAACCCAGTTCTAGGTTTGATGCTCTCTCATTCAGTTCAGCATCAATAAAATCGCCAAATTTGACGGACTTCTTTTCCAAGAGGCGCTTGAAATCAACAGGTGATGCAAGAAGGATTTGCTTGGTTATGTAAGGGAGAAGCAGAGGCAATCCTTCAGATGATATACGATATCTACATTGCGAGGAGTTGCCATCTTTTGATGTCTGCCTTTCCTGGAATGAACCAGAATGAACAACTTAGAACCCTGATATTACCAAATGGCTTCAGACAGCAAAAGACAAATAATCTCGAAGGAGAAATAAAGCTACAACACACCCCCCCCCCCCAAAAAAAAAAAAAAAAACCCCTCCTGACCTAGGCACTTTAGTCCTTTAATTTTCATCAACATTTATCTAGAGCAACAACTGCAAAAGGAGATCATGTATGCAGCCTTATCCTAGACTAGTAAAACGGCAAAGAAACGCATCCCATCAATCCCCCCTCCCCAAGGTTCACCAGATCCACTTGAAGGAAAAAAGAAAACGAAAGAACGAACGTAGCATCTACTGAAACGAATTGCAAGCAACTCCATAAGATATTAATATCAAAAGGTTGGTAATCCCTGGATACATTAAGACTGACCAACTCTCATATGACTTGATTTCATCAGCGACAGAACACCACCATCAAGTAAACCTAAGGCAACCAAAAGAAACATGGAATACAATATACAACACCCCCTCGCCCCATGTGGATCCCTAGGAAGCAAGATATGTGGAGATCCAACTGTAAGCAATCTTACCCTTACAAACAAGAAGATTGATTCCAAAGAGACCCATAGATAAGTTGGGAGGGCAAACACATTCCTAGACTGAAACTCTTTTTTGTAAGAAAGAATATAAAACAGCAAGACTGCAAAGGAAAAGATAGTAAGAGAACATAGCAATAAGCACAACTAAACTACAAGGCATCCAAATCAAACAAGATCAAGGTTTGCACAATCCAGTCCCGGAAATCATAATAGAACAATGCTAGAAGGGTCTGACCATGCAAATCTGGTTGTAAAGGCAAGGCTGTGCTAGGTACTAAGGAGTGATTCCTAATTGCCCTAGGTGCAATAAGAAGGGTCACAATATCTTTCTGCAAATTCGAACACGAACCATCAAAAACTTTCTAAATTGGTTAATAAGGGCCCGCTAAGTATCCAAATGCAACAGTGAAACTCAACATGGATCACAATCTAATCTGTTACAATAATAAATTACAGAAACACATTTCCCAAGTTCAAGCAAAAATGATAAGTGAACTTGCATAATATAATACTTACAAACATCTTCAGGCCAACAGAAGCTATCTTAAGCTGCTGTCCCGCTGCAATGTTCAACTCCAGAACATCCTTCACTGATTTAGATATGTAGTAAATCCTCTTCACACTGTCAGTATCACTATTTCTTGAGACAAGATGACCATACAGGGGAAACGAGTCATCTATTCCATAGAATGTTTTTATACTGTTAATCACAGTTTCATCGTTGAATAGTATCACGGGGTCAATGCCTTTCCATTTTCCTTGGATCTGTAGTTTTCTCTTCATTCCGGCTTTCTCTGTACCAGCATCCTCAGCCCCAACTGCTTCTTGATCTTTAGGTACTTCATCCTCCAACGTTTGAACAGGCTCATTGTCCAAAGAAGTTTCATTAGTTTCTGTGTCAACTGGACCTGCACCAGAAATCATTTCAGATGACCTCGCCTTTGACACCTCATCCAAAGTGCTTGCACTGTCATCAAGTTTATCCCTTCTTGTCACAGAGAGTTCCCTTGTAGTCTCAGAGAGTTCCCTATCCTGGACAACTGCATTATTTTCAGTTTGTTAACAATCATACAGTCTATTTAATTTATAATAACCTTGTTTACAGCTTGAACAAAGCAATACTGACCGCTTAAATAACCAATCACATTTTAAGGGTCACTGTAGAAAGTAAGGAAGATTACAGTATCCAAGATGATGGGAGTTGATGTTCAAAAATCACCTGGCAAAGGAGAACGCTTCTGAAAGACAGCAATAAAAAAGGCTCCAGTATTCTGGTCATGAGGCAAAATTCTAATGCAGCGTTCCAGAGGCAGACTCAAAAGGCCATCATCACCAATTTCAGAAGGTGATACAGCATCATCTTTACTTGATTTTGCAACACATTCAGAATCCATGTTCTCACCATTGTCATGTACTTCACGACTATTCTCAGATGACTCTCCACTGTTTCTCCCAGAAGGAAACATACTGGGAAGGACACTGGGTCTACGATGTTCTGGGACATCCTTGTAGGAAGAAAGCCAAAGGCCTTTGTCCCTAACCTGCATTAGATGATAGCACATCCACATACTTTTGGAAAAAGCACTACACAGCGATAAAAACAGGATCCATTTTTTGACATACCATCCATTTCTTAAGACCAGGACGCCGGACAAGCTGAGGAAGCTCATCAGAGACGTCAAGAAGTTCAACTGAGTCCCCACATCGTCGCAGGATCTAGAAAGAGTTGTTCAGAAATAGTACATTAAATGCCAAAAAGCAAGCAGCCATTAGGATAATGAGTAATCGAAGAAAATACACAATAAACCTATTGCCAAGATCCACTTCATTTGCCCACCAGCCGAAGTGGCCAAGTCTTTGCAATTATCTCAAAAACCAAACATCACAATCCTTGCCACATATTCAACCAAATTTAATCAACCATTCATGAAGATTCTACAATCTACTACATAAGACAGAAACTGGTCCAAAATAACAAGTGCTAAGTTGAATTGAGAAAAACCGGAAAGAAGTCCAACCAAAATAATTATTCACAGAAAAGAGATTCTCATTTTTGCTGATGTTTTATGGTATTTAAGGAAATGGATTTCATGTTTGGAAATGGTCGCTAGGCTGTTCCCAGATGATGATGGGGATGAGTGGATGACACAAACTAAGGGCCCAATCTTACTCAATCCCTTTCTTTAAAAGAATAAATAATTATTGGACTGGGAAATTTGTTGGCAATTTCCACTCATAGAAACCCAAATTTGTTGGCATTTCACCAGTCAACTTCCTCATGCAGCCAAGAATGCTCATACTTCCCAAAATGAAAAAAGACCAACAGACTTGGAAGTTCAAGAAAAGATATATATGTGTGTGCGTGTGTGTGTGTGTGTGCATATACATATACAAATATATATACATACACATTTACATATACATACATACATTTATACACACACACACACAAACATATATATATATACATACATATATATATACATATATATACAAACATATATATACATATACATATACATATACATACATATATATATATATATCTGTGTGTGTGCGTGCGTGTATGTGTGTGTGTGTGAGTGTGCGCGCATGTGTGTATAAATATACACACACCCACCCACACACACTATATGTGACACACACACACACCCACACACACACACACACACACACACACATATATATATATGTGCATGTGTGTGTGTGTGTGTGTGTGCGTGTGTATGTGTGTGCGTCTACACAGTGGCGAAGCTAGGAAAATCGGAGAGGGGTGTCGGAATTAATAGTACACAATATCTATACATTTTGACCTATAATTGAAATTAAACATATAAATTAAACAAATTTTATATTGAAATTGACAAATAAACTCACAAATTAAACTATCAAAAAAAAGCAATCTAGAAATTAAGAGATAACCTATAATTGAAATGAAACCTATAAATTAAACAAAGTTGAAATTGAAATTGGTAACTAAACTCAAAAAATTAAAGAATACAATTAACTAATCTACAAATTGAGATTTAACCTAGAATTAAAATTAAACCTATAAGTTAAACAAATTTGGACTTACAATTGACAAATAAACTCACAAATCAAACAATATAAACTTATTAATCTACAAATTGAAGAATCAAGTAAAAGAAGAACTCACAAATTTGGAGAGAGAGTTGAGAACTTGAGGTGGTCGTTGGTAATGGTGGATCACTGGGTTATGTGCAGTGTCGCGGTGGGTTGCAGCCTGCAGGGGGCCAGGGCTAGCAGTGCATCGACTCACCGGTGAGCGGCAGGTGGTGGCGTGGTGGTTGAGAGTGTGGGGTCATGGGTTACTGGGTTAGGGTACGGGTACTGGGTAGAGCCGAGAGGAGTGCTGCTGTGCTGAGGACTATCGAACAAAACAGAGGAAGACTGGAAGAGTAAGTAGCTAGGCTTTAAAAAAACGTGAAAAAAATAAAACGAAAAAGGGCAAGGTAGAGGTTCGAACCCGCAACGTCGTAGATAGGGCAACTTATAAACCAAGCTCCTAGACCGCTGAAGCAAGAGAAAATTCATGTATCATTTCAACACATTTAATATATATAGTTAAATTTTTTTAAAAATTCTCAGACGTATATTATTTTTTTTTTTTGAGAGGGGTGTCGGCTGACCCCACTGACCCCACGGTGGCTTCGCCCCTGCGTCTACATATATATATATACATATATATATATGTGTGTGTGTGTGTGTGTGTATATATAT
>JACYFF010031956.1:108463944-108552497 GCA_017589665.1 Selenicereus undatus | reverse complement strand
TATATATATATATATATATATATATATATATATATGTAGTGTACATATCCAATGAGAATTGGGGGACTGAATGAGAAGTGAGAAGTTTTATTTTTAGCCCTAGGATTAGTGATGGATGGTTGGGATTAAGGGAGGCTTTTTAATCTTAATTAGTAATAACAACTTTCTAAAACACTCTCTCTCCTCCCTCTTTTCACGTAACAATCTGTCTCCTCCCTCAGTTTACGTACGGTAGCGCCTACTCATCTCCGACCACAATCGCCGCCTCACCTTCCTTCCCGTTGTCATCTCCGGTGCCGTACGCTGGGTCGTCATCGCCCACACTCTTTCTCCTCCCATCATTCACGAGCAAGGGCTAACACCCTAAGCCCACGAACCCACTTTTCTCCGGCCATCCCCAGTCATCACCACCCTGCGCTGCCGCCATCCGAGTCCCCTCCACGAAGATGCCGCAGTTTTTTTTTTCCACTTTTTATGTTGAACAATTAGGGTTTTTTTGGTTTTTTTTTTCTTTGGCATCCTTTGGAGGTGTTGGTATCAGTTTTTTTCCCTATGCAAGAGTATGAATATGCATGAAAATTTAAAGGCCTTTGGGAGATCACATAGAATGTTTCACCGTTATAAAATTTTGCTATCTACTATATATCGTCTTCTTTCTCTTTCAAGACTGATTATTTATAGTTGATGGGAAGAACTTATGGTGGAGATTTGGGAAGGAAAAATATGGCTGAGTGGTCCACAGAAGGTACCACAACGAAGGAAGATAATAAAGGCTTCATGAGCTGAATATTTCAACTGCCTTTGATTATGTAAGAGACAACTTGCAAACTTGGCCTTGAACTTGTTGAATAAGCTAGAGCATGCATCCTCTTTTCTATCCCCATTTATTTTCTACCTTCGTAAAATGTTTGTCTCCTTATGATGATATGGTTGTTTTTATCGTATTGTAGGAATGGCGGGTACTGACGATGCTTATGGGCGTGCATGGTACTCCAATCAAATCTTGTGGTACATCAAGCGCAGGCCAAGAGATTTATCCTAATTGTGATGATGAGTTTAGACCTCATCGAGGTAAGATATTCGATTCATTGCAAGAAGGGATAGAGTTCTACAAACAATATGCCCAACATGTTGGATTTAGTCTGCGACTTTCATCAAAAACTAAGAAACATGAGGTCATCTACTGGAAATATTGTGTGTGTTCAAAAGAAGGGTGGCACAAGGGAAAAGATCATGTAATTGAACTAGAACTGCCTGTTGACATTACCAACAAAGATGGTAGTAATAGTTTAGGACAGCCAAGTGAAAACAAAGTCAAAAGTAAAAGAAGGCAAAGTTTGATTAGAGAAGGTTGCATGGCATGCTGTACTTTTAAAAGAAATACTGAGGGCAAATATGAAATTTTGAAGGTACATGAAGGTCACAATCATCCCCTTGCTACTCCTTCCAAGATACCTATGTTAAAGTCAGCTAGAGAGGTAAATCCGATACTTAAAAATGTATTGCGTGCATGTCACCGAAATAATATTGGTACCTCGAAGGCCTACAATTCAATAAAAGAGCAAATTGGAGGATTATGAAATGTTGGTTGCATGAAAAGGGATCTGTAAAATTTTTATCAGGATTTAAAGGCTTTGATCGGGAATTCTGATGCTCAAATGTTTATTGAGAATTTTAGAAGGATGCAATTTAAGAATCCTTCTTTGTACTTTGCATACGAAATGGATGACAACAGTAGACTAAAATATGTTTTTTGGGCGGATGGCATTAGTAGAAAATATAATTATCTATTTGGTGATGCTATTTCGTTTGATACAACGTATGGCATCAATAAATACTCCACGATTTTTGCTCCTTTTACTGGAATAAATCGTCATAGGCAATCAATTACATTTGGAGCTGGATTTTTGGCCAATGAACAAGTTGAAAGTTTTGTATGGCTATTTGAGAAATTCTTAGAGGCTATGGCTATGGGAGGTGCAAAGCTTACGTATATTGTCACCGATCAAGATCCCGCTATGAAGATCGCAATAGAAAAGGTGTTTGACACTTCAATTCATAAGATTTTGTGTTTGGCATATAATGAGAAAAGTTTTTGAAAAGGTGGGAGGTGTCTTGGATAACAATGTTCAGTTCCATAATAGATTACAATCATGTGTTTGGGGCTCAGAGACCCCATCTGAATTCAAATCCACTTGGTTGTCCATTATTTCTGATTTTGGCTTGGAGAACAATGATTGGTTTACTCTGATGTATAGTCTGAGATCTATGTGGATTCCACCGTATTTCATACATATTTTCTTATCTGGATTATTGAGGACAACCTCCAGATCGAGGAGTGAAAACTCTATATTTAGCAGGTTTGTCAATAAACAATTGAGCTTGGTTGAATTTTGGATGAGATTTAATTGTGCCATTGAGATACAACGGGAAAATGAGAATGAGTTCGATCATAATAACTCATCTTCATTGCCTCAATTGAGGACCAATTATGATTTAGAAAATCCGATACTAGCGGCTCTAAAGGATGCAAAAGAACCAAAAAAACAAAAACAAAAACCCTAATTGTTCAACAAAAAAAGTGGGGGAAAAAAAATTGCTGCACCTTTGTGGAGGGGACTCGGACGGCGGCAGGGGTTGTCGGCGGTGCAGGGTGGTGATGACCGGATGGCCAGGATTGCCGGTGGCGCGGATGGCCAGAGAAGAGTGGGTTCGTGGGCTTAGGGTGTTAGCCCTTGCTCGCGAATAATGGGAGGAGAGAGAGTGCGGGTGATGACGACAGCGATGACGACCCGACGTACGGCGCCGGAGATGACGATGGAATGGAAGGCGAGGCGGCGATGGTGGCCAGAGATGAGTAGGCGCGACTGTACGTGAACTGAGGGAGGAGAGAGATTGTTACGTGAAAAGAGGGAGGAGACAAAGTGTTTTAGAGAGTTGTTATTACTAATTGACATTAAAAAGCCTCGCTTAATCCCAACCATCCATCACTAATCCTAGGGCTAAAAATAAAACTTCTCACTTCTCATTGAGTCCCCCACTTCTCATTGGATATGTACTCTATGTATTAATGTATGTATATGTACTCTATATATATATGTACATACATATATGTATATACATACATACATATATATATATATGTGTGTGTGTGTGTGTGTGTGTGTGTATTTAAGACACCAAGGAACAAAGCTGAAAACTTCACTTGTCAGTGGACAGAAGATAGAGAACTCTTTCTGGCGATAGACTTAATATGAGACGAAATACCTCAGTCACAACAGCCTCATTTTCCACTGGATTCATGGAACAAGTTGAGTAAACCATTCTTCCCCCAACCTTAAGCAGAGATATACCTGCCCAGAACTTAAGACCATCACTCAACAAAAATAATGGCCAAAGACACTGAAACAAAAACCAGGAAATATTTTCAGATTGCTCACTTGGACAAAGTATGCTGAAGTTCAATCAAAATAAGGGCACCACTTGTGTTGAAGTATTTGAATGTATCTACACTGAATGGAAAAGAAACATATGTATCCATGATCTACATGGAGGACTCGAGATTTAGTTTCCTATAAGGCATTTGATCACAATGTCAAGTAGATCTCACTCGAGTTCTACCTCACTCTTGACAATTGTTCCTTGGCTATCTGAGCAAATGTGTAAACTAGCTCCTACATATTATTCCAGCAAAATGAAAGAGCAGATATATACAAAACGTATAGTACGCCAGGCTTAGTTGAAAGAGAGGATTCATAACATGTATATGCAAGGATTAATCAGCAACTCAAGGGAAGTAGATGGATTAAGATGGCATAATACACGGGAAAGGGCATTGGCACACCCACAAAACAATTTGGAGGGGCTGCAAGCACTCTAGATGGAAACAGCGAGGTATTTAGTTAGTCTTAGTCACAGCACTGTGGGCCTTGCAGCGGCATATGTGCAATTCTTCATTAAAATTTTTCTTCTATTTTTATTTCTACCGCCTACGTTTGATTTCCATGCCTATCGCCTCTGCCGCAAATCCTTTTGCACTTGTACAACATAAAATTAAGACAAACTAGATTTTATTTTTTTTTGGTCAGCAAGACAAACTAGAATTCTGAACCAAAATTCTCATCAGAGGTTACCTCGCATTGCTATCTTAAGTTGCAGGCCATGAAGCCCATTTCCCATTCCAGAATTCCTGCAAAAAGTATGTAAAAGATGGGGCAGAAAAAAACAGAGAGTGATGCACAAGCCATCAATCAAGGAAAAAAAAGGGGGGGGGGAATCACAATTACCATCTTCTCCAGATGTCTGGAGCCTTCCGGAGAGTGCCATCTCCACTACAAGGAACATCGCATAATACTCTATCAAAAAGAAGTTGATTCATACTCAACCCATTTGTCGATTCAACTTCAGAGGAGTTACAATGAGATTTGCTGAGTCGACAACCAGGAAAATGTTGTGCTTCATGGTTGGTGACTATCAAATTGGCAGTGCACATCCTCTTTGTTTGATGAATAAGAAGATTGCTTCTTTGCACGTCAACATCATTTGCTACCACCTAACCAAGGAATAAGATCACAATTACATATAATGGATCAACCAAGACTCTCCCCTTGCCCCTCCCACCAATAATGAGTCCCTTGGCCTACGACCGTTTATAAAGACACCAAATGCATGTATATCAATATACAATTTGATAGCAACAGACAAACTAAGAGAAAAGAGCAGAATAAGAACCATTCCACTAGGTAGGGATCCAGATTCATTAGAACGATGAATTATCTCAAGTAGCTGGAATGTTTTTGACCCCGGGGCTGCACACACTGCAGATAAGGAAGGTTAGATCAGTAAAAATCAGACAAGTTGAGCGAAATCACTGATGAGTACCAACACAAAACGCAAGGAACAACACAGGTCTTCTAAATGATGGGTAAGATTAAACTAAATGCAACCTAAAACAAGAACCAGACAAGCTTGTTTCCGCATAACAAAGATATTTAGTGGGATCAATGAGTATGGAAAATATCCAAAACAACATAAATCTGGCCATGCTTACTGTCAAGTACAGAGTGATCCGAATGTGCATCCAGGAACAACGGAGGTACCTGTTCACAAGCAACCAGGACATGGGCATAAATCTTTTGAAGATGAAAATCGTGGCAAATTGGGGAATTGTTAAACAAATTAAAGTGTTGTTTATTAGCAGCATGATGATTTCATTTTAACAAAATGACAAGAACCAGAACAAGCACAAGACTGTTAAAACATGAGATGACATATAAAACAACCCACCATGCTGACAGCCTCCTGTCGCGTGATGTTTCCTATCTCATGTGCTAGCTTAAGAAACTCGTGGAACCTGGAAATAGAACACATAAGGACCAACAAGTTAATCACATTTAGCTGCATTAGAACTATCAGTTGTACATTATTCCAGAAAGTATATTTAGGAATCATGGTGGACGTCAACATGATACAAAATTCTAAGAATCCTCGCATAATCCCACAAACAAAAGCCTTTGTCATTTTGACTATTGGTTTCAATGAAAACACCTTGTGACCTTATTGGGCAATCAAATTGAATATTGAACCTAGCAAATTGGATCAAAGAACATCTAGGTTAGAACCCTTACATTCACCTCGGCAATCTCAACCCTGAGCTCAAGTAATATAAATCACAGCAAGCCTTGTATCACAAGAAGAACAACCCACCTCTCGAGGGTCTGAGTTTTCCTCAGCTGTTTACGTGAAAAATTAGAATGCCATGCAAAATTTTCAGGGTACCAAGGCAATGGCCTGAGAGCTTCTGCTTCATCTTCATCAATGAACTAAATCAATAACAAGGATTAGAGTAAAATAAGTTAATGTCAGTTGAACTATAAGCCAAACAATTTATTTTTTTTTTAAAAAGATAGCAACATATGGCTAACAACCTCAGACTGAAGGGATTTGCCAAAATCATCCTCTAATTGTGAACGGATATCCATGCAGAACTGGCTGCTGCAGATATTACAGAAATGGAAATGTCAATCATCAAGAAAAGAGGCCACTATAGAATGGGAAGATAACAAGCACCAAGTGAAGAGTATTTTTTACACTTGAAGGCCATGTTACTTTCATTTTACAATCCTTATTCTTGGTCTGGGAAGTGAAACCCCTCCCCCACCCCTGACACCCCCCCCCCCCACCACCACCAAAAAAGGACAGAAAAGCAAGATCCGCCACTAGTTTCATACGCAATAAAACTCAGTGTAGATCCCACCAAAACAAGTTTTGCAATATATCCAGCTACATGCACTTATTCAATGTGTACATCTTTTCAAAAACAACAAACCAGCCAGACCGATACCTATAGCCCCGGCCCCCTGGTGTATTTTGGCAGGGAGGGATTCTAAGGTACAAACCTGCTGCCCTTACCCCTACAAGCTACTTACAGAGGTGTTGTTCCATTTGGAAACTAATCTGAACTACATCTACTATAGTATAGGCATATAGCACCACTCCACGCCAACAGAATTAGAGGGCAATTTAGTGAGATATATATTCTCCTGTTATCCAAAGCTAACAAAACCGTCATCCTTTTCCTTCAAGTCCAGCCAAACTAAATATATAAAAGTTCAGTTGAGTATCTAAAAGTTCAATGCAGCCCTTCCCAAAGCACACCTTAAAACCCAAAGAAAGCTAGAACACAAAAATCAAATGGCTTCCTTGGGCATTCCATCTATCAGTTGGACAACCACGAGTCTATTTCCAACAAAAAAATCTGATTCCATCAGCAAAGCCACCTAAAAACATTCAACATATTTCCAAGCCCTAATAGTCATATGTGCTGTAAGCCTAATGGCAAAATAAAATCTTTATTTTAAAAAGAAAAGCACATAATTCTTATACATATGTTACCAAATAACCATAAAACCTGAAATAAACCCTAATAAAACGTATCTTGAATTTGAAAAGACAACCTGGAATTGATCCGAAAAGCAGCTGGAAGCGGCCTCCGAAGAGATTCAATGAAAGCATCCCACTCTTCCGGGGCCACGATCCCTTGCTCCTGCAAATTTATTCACAAAATTTTTAAAAGATAAAAACTAATGATCGTTCATAATCAATGCTCAGGAAAACTGACCTTATAGTAATCCTCAAAAGCAGCATTCTGAGTCTTCAATGGCTCCCATCCACCATTGTTACTCCCTTCATTGTTGCCGGAGTTCTCGACATCAGCGGCAGGAGCGTCAGATTTAGAACTACTAAACTTCCAGACGTCATCTCTGCTTTGCTTGAAGTGCTTCCTCTGAGTACGACTCCGGCCTCTTCCTCCCATCGCCGTTGGTTACACCGCCGTGAACTCCGCCGAGGAGAGTGTCGGAGACAGAGAGAGAGTGGAGGAGGAGAGCTGAGGTCGGGGTTTTGCTTCAACTGCTGAAATGGAAGTGGAGATGGAAATGGAGGAGGTGGTTGGGCTAAAAGAATGGGCTGGGCTCAAAACTAGGGTTGTCGGCTTCGAAGATGATAGCCCAGCGAGCCAGGTTCGATGATGTCTAACTCCAGTCCCAGCATGAGCAGCATCTTTCGAGCCACCGTGCATGACTTTTGTTGCGGTTGCGTCAGTTTCGCGGTTTCAATTGCACCGGCGATAGTGCTCCCACCAGTTTTGGTGCGGCCCATCATCCTTATCATCGACCATTATCGATTAACCACGTGCCATGTTGCACAGGTGTTGGATGCATGATCAAGGATTTTTTTTTTTGGGGGGGGGGGGGGAGCTCATTTGTTGGTTGCAACTTATTAGTACAAAGGCAACGAAAAAATAAAATCCTCACACAGAATTGTGGAGATAAATTAAATAAAATGATCTGTAAATCTTTAATTGGGACAGCTAATATCACATGTCAGAAATTGATAAGTTAAAGTGTTTACAACTTAGTAGTAGTGTAGATAAAATAAATACCCCCAAAGTTTATGAAATCATGAATTGGTAGTTTGCTTGTCACGTATGTAAGCTAGTGCTAGTAAAAGTAAATTAAAAAAAATATATTATTGACACCTGATAAGTAAGCTATCATGCATGTTATTAAATCATTAAATTGAAATGTAATTGGTTCGATGAAAATATATTACAAATAAATACTTCTAAAGGTCGATATATTGAATGCTAAATCTAAAAGTGAAATTATTTTCTATGCATTTTCCCAAAAAGAAATTATTGGCAAAATCTCATTATTTTCCATTTGAATCTTTCCTTCTTCTTTTTTTCTTTTTCCCTCATCCTATTCTTAAATTTTATCACTAATATTTCTCAGTAGTAAGTTCTCACAAAAAATTTTGGGCGTTGGATTAGAGAGGTTGACAGAAAAAGGGGAGAAAATTGGGAAGAGTCGCTTACATTGTTTTTTTCAACAGAATCTCAATGAAAGTTTGACGCGCAGAAATATCTCCATCCCTCATACTCATCAACATGACATCACTATTTACTCCACACTCAAATGCATTTCAACAATGGATCAACTCCCAAAAAATAGAGGAAGGTTTTCATAAGGAAGGGCAAAAAAAAAAACAAAACAACAACAACAAATCTTTATATTATAAATGCTAGAATGTGTAAGGGGTTGAGTGTTAAGGAAATGAAAAATGCTAACATGGGAGTAAATTTAGGATATATGTTGTTTCACAACCGTTGGATCAAAATCTTAAACAATCTTAGCCCTTGAATTTATCTTTACTAGCCACATTAGGTCTCAGGTTCGATTCCCCCCTCCCTCATTGTATTGTACTATTTACTAGGCACATTAGGTCTCAGGTTCGATTCCCCCATCCCCCATTATATTATATTGCCCATTGTAGCTCTTACGGACCAAAACGTTTTTAATTTTCGTCATTACTATTATTATTAATATTTTGTATTTTTCAATACAAATATAAATTTGAGCATGTGTTATTAGAGATAATAGAATAATAAATACGATTTTTATGATTATTTCTATTATTACTATTATTGTTGTTGTCGTCATTATCACTGTCGTCGTTGTTATCTTTCCGTTTGAATTTGATAACATAGTCAATATTAATAATGATCATCAAATTATCAAAGAGAGATTAAGAGATTATAATAGATATAAAAAATTTTATTAGTTCATTATTATAAAATACATTAATAATTTAGAAGTTTTAACTTAATGAAACGAAATTATAATTACTGAACAAGTCATAAAACCTTATATGACACCTTATTATTAACACATAGTATAATATACACAATTATAAAGAAACAGTAAATATTTTTTATTTCCATTATCATTATTATTAATATTTTGTATTTTTCGATACAAATATAAATTTGAGCATGTATTATTAGAGATAATAGAAAAATAACTATGATTTCCATGATTATTTCCATGATTATTATTTTTGTTATTGTCGTCATTGTCGTTATCGGCGATTTTATCTTTCTCCTTGAATTTGATAACATGGTCAATACGAATTATGATCATCTAATTATCAAAGAGAGATTAAGGGAGTATAATGGATATAAAAGTTTTTATTATTTCATTATTATGGAATAAGTTCATGTTTTAGAAGTTTTAACTTAAGAAAACCGAATTATAATTATTGCACAAGCCGTAAAATCTTAGGTGACACCTTATTATTATCACATAATATAATATACAAATTTATATAGAAATAATAAAAAAAAATTATTTCCATAATTATTATTATTATTTTGTCTTTTTCGTTACAAATGTACATTTGAGCATGTATTAATAGAGATAATATAAATATAAATATGATTTCCATTATTATTTCCATTCTTACTATTGTTGTTGTTGTCATTGTAGTTATCGTCGCTGTTATCTTTCTCTTTGAATTTGATAACATAGTCAATATTAATTATGATCATATAGATGTAAAGGATGTGCTGAAAAATTACATATTGTAAGCATGATATAACATATTGCAAGAGTTGAATGTGAAGTATAACAAAAATTTTAAATAAAACACAATCATCATATTAGGCCCATGAAACTGAATTTCTTTCACATTTAATATGATCTATTTAACAGAAGGGAATAAACGAACTATTTTTGTGTGTTTCAAAGCATATATATCTTACAATTAAATTTAATTCATTTAAATCTTAAACGTATAATTAATTTTTTAACATTTCAAATAAATTGACCAAAATCTAATCTATTTAACGCACAAGAAAAATTGAAACCACTTTCGTTTTCTTTTAAACCATACAAATCCAATAATCAAATTCTCTTCATAAAACACCTAAAATTATAATTAATGTTTTACCGTTTAAAATAAAATATCCCAAATTGCCATAGCACTTCAAACTAAGAAATATCTCAACCTACAAAACTGAACTCAACCCATCTCTTGCTAGATAACATAAGGGCATGGGAAGTTTATATCAAAACTCATGAAACTATTCAGTTGACATGAAAGCCAAATGTACAAAGTATGAACACTTAATTATATTAGCGTCCCCTAATTGGCCATTTTGAATAACCAAAAAAGTAATGTATTAGCATAAATACAATGTTCAAATTATTTTCGTTGAAAGACAAATTTTATTTCTGTTACATGTAAAACTGAAACTAAACTGACTTCAAAATAGTTTATACCTAAATTAAAACTGCTTATAATTGCTATCAGATTATTCATAAACACAATTACGTAAATTATAAAAATTTTCAAAATATGAGAAATGGTTGTTTTATGTAGGTGCGGGAAGGAGTGGGTGAGTGTGGGAATGACTGATATTTTTTTTAAAGTGTGGGAAGGAGTGGGAAGATGGGGGAAAGAGTGGGTGAGTGTTGGTTGAGTTGATTTCCCAACGAAAAGAACAGGGTGTTAGCATGGTTTGTGACAAATTCACTATCTACTGCCTTCATCATACTTATATAGACTTTTGTCATAATCATATACTTTTTAATTATTAATCCAATTAGTCATGCACGAAGTTGCTGTATATTTAACTTTTTTATTAAATTTTTTCATTATCTCCTCTAAATTATAATATTAATCATGTCTACCATAACTATTTGTTTATTATTTCGATAACATATCTACAGAATATCTATTTGAATATATTCCGTGCAAAGCACGGGCCCAAACTAGTAAATAAAAAGAAAGAAGGGAACATGAAAAGGTTGAACTGTTGGGTAGTGATTCACACCAAAAAAAAAAAAACAGAGATAAGAAAAGGTAGGTAATATTATTTTATTCCCTTTTTCTGTTCAGTGTTTTAAATATATATAGATTTGTTCTGTTTGGAATTAATATCTCATCAACACATTAAGTTTCAAGTTGTCTACTATAGGTTAGGACATAGTATAAAGTCACATATCTAAAGAGGTTTGAATGCATATATCAACTCATTTTTAACTTGGACTCCAAATAAAAACAAAGAAGGAACTTTAAACATATGTGTTTTTATCATGTTTGAGTTAAATGTACCACAACATATATTTGGTCATAGTGTCATGTACATACTTTTTTTTTTCCAAGTATATTTTTTTGTTATTTAAGAAACTTTTAAGTAACGTCTACTTATGTGTCCTTTCAAAATGCTTACTTCTAAGAGTATTATACAGATTTTAGACCTTTACAACAATATTATTTTTTCTTGATGTTTTTATACTGATGGTTTATGTATTTAGACTTACAAAACTGGAAATAGATAAAGCAGTGAGGCAGCCGCTGGTTTAGAAAATTTTCTAGGGGCAGGAGGGAGGCAGAGAATCTCTAAAGATTTTCGCTGGTAATAAAAGAAAACATTGAGCCGATTTTCACGGGACAAAGGGGGCAGTATGAAAAGCGTTGGAAATTACCAGTACTGGATTTGAATCTATAACGTTCCACAATAAATATGAATACTCTACCACTTATCTATAGTCAAATTTATATTATACAGTTCATTGTACTAATATTGACACTAATTGGATAAGTAAAATTGCTGAATTATCTTAAAATCCTAATCTATTGTATTTAATAGAGAAACGCCTAAAAGATTGAAATCTTACACCTATGAAAGCCTAAAAAGTTTCAAAATTAAATACATTTTTATCAATTTTTTCCAAATAGTAATACTAGTCATCACTTGATCTAAAAGGGAAAAGAAAGTGGCAATTATTTCTTACTATGGTAAAGCATAGTGGTAAGGTGAACTGAGCATGTTGGCTGAAAACAATGAATTAATTCCAACCGTGGGAACTGTGGGAAACAAATACAAAAAGGGTTCAGTCCGACTCAGCCCAGGTACAGACCACAGTTCCCCCCAAATTCCAACACCAATTCCCAAAACCGCCCTTCTCCCGCCCCCCCCCCCTCTCTACATACCCCCCTTCCTTCTTCCCTCTCTGTCTCGCATCACATTCATACCTCAATCACCTCAATTGGTACTCTCTCTCTCTGTCTCTGTCTCTGTGTCTCTCTCTCTCATCCTCTGTTTCTTTGATTTCCTCTGGATTATTATTTCCCTTTTCATGAGAATTGAAAGTTTTTGTTCTTGGATTTGCTTCCTTTGATTACTTGCCCTTGATCACATCAGTATCTGCGTGATTAGCTCTGATTTAGTGCAGGTCTCGTTTTAAATGTAGACAGTCTTAACTCTGCTCAAGCAGAGATCGGCTCTGATCTAGAAATGAATTTTAATTGTAGTTCGTTTTGCCATGATTTATCCGAAATTTCAGCACATTTGCTTTTAAATTTATATTGATTGTGCCTTAATTTAAGTCTTCGACTAGCACGTGTACAATTTACATTTTGCTCTGTTGATTTTTTATTTTGATAACCGCTGAAATTTTTTTTGGGATATTTTTGCAGCGTCTAAACATGAAAGTGACTCTTCCTTTTCTCATTGTCGTCCTCTTCGTCCACTCCATCAATGGTGGATCCGGGTCGGAGCTCCGGCCCGGATTCTACTCATCGACTTGCCCGAAAGCCGAATTGATAGTGAGAGAAGTGATGAAGAAGGCCATGGAGAGAGAAGCTCGGAGTGGCGCGTCTGTTATGAGATTGCAGTTCCATGACTGCTTTGTCAATGTTGGTCTTATATATAGCCACCTGAATGGTTTTTAATTTTCTACTTTATTTTTAGTTTTTGTTTAACTTTATTTTTTGGGTTTGAAATGAATGTAGGGGTGTGATGGGTCGCTTTTGTTGGATGACACACCCACTATGCTTGGAGAAAAAGAAGCGCTGTCGAATATAAACTCGTTGAGATCATATGAAGTCATTGATGAAATTAAGGAAGCGCTTGAGAAAGCGTGTCCTGGAGTTGTTTCTTGTGCCGACATTATCATCATGGCTGCTAGGGATGCCGTTGCTTTGGTAAGAACCCCTCACTTTTTGTTTTGTTGGTGGACAAGATCACCCATGAATCAACATTTGTGATATGACGCATTTTGAAAGAAGAAAGATGTATCTTAAAAGGGATCGTGTCAATAGAGTCTAAGTTTTCGGTTGTGAGGTTTTTGGGATGTGTTTCGGCTCATCCAATGTGAGAGTCAATATTTACGACGGATTTTAAAAGGAGGGAAATGTCTCTTAGAAGGGTTTGTGTAAATAGAGAATATATTTTCGGTAAATTTAAAAAAATTATTAGTAGTTAAGTTTATAAATTTCAGACTATCATTCTTAATCAAAGTTGGCCGCGGTCACAGCACGTAAACTATCATTCTTAATTTTTTTCACAAGTTGCATTTGTTTTTTAAAAAAAGGGATCAAAAAGCACAGGATTCTGGATAAAGTTGTCAGGTGACTTTGTACACATTCTGATCTGTTCTCATTCGTGGCTACTGCTTTCACTGCCTTCCGTCTGAAGTGTCATCTGTGCTGTGCAGGACCCAGTCTTTTTTAAAAGAACGTTCCGATATTTTTATTCGTGTAATTGATTCCTAAAGTACCTAAATAGTAAACATTATAGCGTCCGGCTCAAGCGTAAGCTAAACATGACCCAAATCCTCAATGCAAAGAGAGGGGCTACCAATAATAATATAAATAGGGATAATAGTGGATTTTGTATCCGATTAAGACCCATAAGACTTTATCTAAATTAGAGAGTCTAGGTTCAATCAAATGAGATTCAATAACTTTTAAGCGAATCTGAATTCAAGGGATGTGAGTCGGGTTTGGATTTAGGTCTGAAAAATTCAGATTTAGACCCGACCTACGAGTCATTTAAGATCCATTATTTTTTTTATGCAAAAAAGTACCAAATGCAATTGGCTAAAGTAATTGTAAATTATTAAACTCTAAAGTTACTTTGTTTAGTGTAGGTCGTAGAATACAAAATATTATGCTATGTTTGTAGACTTTGTTTTCGTAGTTTGTACTAAAATATTGTTGTTAGTGTGTAATACATAAGTAAGAACGCTTAGTTGTGGTATATATCGTTATAATTTTTTAATTAAATATTATATCTTTCAAATTCAATTATTTGTATTTAGAATGTGGTAATTCATATTAAGATGTGAAAAAAATAATATTTAATGTGAAAAATAGTCAGGATCCATTTAGGACCCGCGAACAAAGTTGAATTAAGTAAATTTGTATTGGATTTTGCAGAGTGGAGGGCCAGATTGGGAGGTGAAACTAGGGAGGCTAGACAGCTTAACAGCAAGCCAAGAGGATTCAAACAACATAATGCCGAGCCCAAGGTCCAGTGCAACCTACTTAATCGACCTATTTGCGAGGTTCAACCTCTCTGTGGAAGATATGGTGGCTCTATCAGGGTCCCACTCCATTGGACAGGCTCGGTGTTTCTCGATCATGTTTCGCCTCTACAACCAGTCCGGCACAGGCCGGCCTGACCCAGCCATAGAGCCCGGGTTCAGGAAGGAGCTCAACAAGCTCTGTCCTCTTGGTGTGGATGAGAATGTCACTGGCAATTTGGATGCAACTCCTACTGTGTTCGACAATCAGTACTTCAAGGACTTGGTCGCTGGGAGAGGGTTTTTGAACTCTGATGAAACCCTCTTCACTACTAAAGAAACCAAGGGCTGGGTTGTCAGATACAGTGAAGATCAGAATGCTTTCTTTTGTGCTTTTGTTAAGGGCATGATTAAGATGGGTGATTTGCAATCGGGTCGGCCCGGAGAGATTAGGAAGAACTGTAGGGTGGTCAATAACCCGCATAGTAGTACTGGGATGACATGGATGGCATACTGAATTTGTATGGTGAACATTATTATATTTGCATATGAAATGAAAGTCCTCCTTAAACCCATAAATATATACTGTGAACCATTCATTTCTTTTTAATTTTCGGGTTAATGTTTGATTAGCATAATATGATTGTGTTTTAACTTTTTTGTTAAGTTCTTTTTAATAAGAAAAATAGATTTGAAGAAGTAGTTTTGGGCTTGAGTTTGTCTGGTCTGAACTCAGGCACAACTCACCTCGTATATCCAAGTTGAAGATCATGGAACCCTTTTCTATTCAACCAATTTGAACAAGGTCCAACATTCCACCCTTCCTTTTCAGAGATCTCTTTGGTCTCTTCCAATTTTTTTCCCACACTTTCGAGATTTCCAATTAAATTGATACATTATTGAGTCCTATCCAAAAAAATGTCAATTTTATTTGAATCCGTTTCACTAACAAAATAATGAAAGACAATTCAACACGGTTAATTGGATGGAGAGGCTACAATAACTTATGCTTGAAGAGGTCCGAGTTTTTTTTTTTTTGGGTGCGAAACGAGGGGCTAACCTCCTAAGGTAATCTTATTATTCCCGTACCATACGGGGTCCAAAAGACATTAGAACAATCTTGAGATAACAATGGAAGTGCCCCCTCCGGGGGATGCACAAACATAGCTAACGGGGCTTCTTGAGCAACCCCTAAATTTGCAAAGAAGACAACCACCTTATTGGTCTCTCTATAGCAGTGCTCCAGAGTCACTATCCATACCGGATTGCGAATCAGATTTTGACATGCCTGTAATGGTTGGAAGTATGGCTGGTTGGGTACCAGTGGGATAGTGACCTTTCATGCTACCGCCAAAGAATCCATATTAACTATGAGGTTACTTATCCCACATTCCTTGGCCATCCGCAACCCTTGTAGCAAGGCCTTTAATTCCACTTTCACCAAAGAACAGACGCCAAAGTTTGCCGCAATGCCCTCTCAGCACTCCACCACCCCCCGCGTACCCCGGGTTTCCTTTGGCTGCCCCATCAATGTTTAGCTTACACCAATCAAGCGGTGGTGGTATCCAATGGACACGGTGTTCAGTTTTAGAAGCAAGGGGCTGACATCTTGCTGTTTGCATGGCCTCCAAGATTTTATTGTATCTACCTGGGTCAAGAGGTAGGGCCTGGGGGGGCTCAAAAATACATCTATTTCTCCATTTCCAAATTCACCACAAAGCGGTTGCGAAGTAGGCAGGTTCTTTCCCATGATTTCTGCCACAGGTTGCAAGGTTCATAATCAGCCAATCCCTCAGGGGTGTCGTGAAGAACCTAGCTTGATCATGATGGGGTATGATAGAACACCAAACTGACCTTGCAAGGGGGCAATCTCTGAGTAGGTGTAGAGTGGTTTCCTTAGAAGCATCACATATGGTACAAGCCGGGCTGGGGGCAGGCCTTGAGCAAAGCGATTGCCATTTGTCATTAGACGTTCATGTGCAGCAAGCCACAAAAAGAAGTTGATTCTTTGTGGTCTTTGCTTCTGCCAAACGTACACTCAGAGGGGTTCTTTGGTATCCTCATTTTCCTCCCAAATGATGGCTAGTGCAGACTTTAGGGAGAAATTCCCATGGTACGATCCATTCCAGACTAATTGGTCCTCATTCTCACCCCCGATTGGAGCTCGAAAGAAGCTATTATTTTTAATGCATCCCTAGGCAGACAGTGGCCAAAAAGGTCCCAATTCCATCCCGGTGTTTTATTCCATAGTTCCTCAATCGTCATGTCTTCTATGTGTGGGGGGATGTCAGAAATGGCAGTAGAACAGAGAGGCTTTGCAGTAACCCATCTATGATACCAAAATAGGGTGTGTTTGCCATTACCCACCTCAGTTCTCACGCCCTCCCTAACGTACTTTGCGTTCTCCACAATGTCTTTCCACGCGTTCGAGGCATTGGGTTTAGCAGTGAACATGTCTATATCGCACCGGCCATCACAGTACTTCGATCTTATGACTTGAGACTGTTAGGCGATAAATTGTCCTATTTTACGCGCCTCTTTCACCCACTTTTAGCTCGTATAATAACTTAACCTTTAGGATTTTTACTTGTTTTGTTTGTTTTTGTAAGCAATAAATGTCAATCGAGCGAAACGCCGCGAAAAGGAGCAAAGACGGGACAAAGTGAAGAAAAACAACAAAAACAAGCAAGAATGAACAATAGGGGGCCGACCCACCACACCAGAAAAGTGGCACGGTCGTGCCTCCCCCTATTCGCCGTTCGCTCGATTTTTCAATTTAACCCTCCTTCGTGCGTTTTTGTTCAGGGGGGCACTCGGGGCTTATCTCTGGCGATTTTAGGCTAGTTTTAGCTTAGGTTTTAGCCAATAAAAACCTCAAGAGGAGGATTAGATTAGGATTGTAGTTTGTATTTCGGGATTCAAACTTGTGGATTTTCAATTCTTCAATCAATTCGAGTATAAGTTTTCCTCTTTCTCTTTCTCTCTCTCTCTCTCTTTATTTTATGTTTTTGTTCTTGTTTTGACTTTGTTAGTTTAATTCTTGTATTTGATTTGCTTAGTTTAAATGTTTAGTTTTTATTATGATTTTGTGTTTACGTTAGTTTTCATTCGTACTAGTTTAGATTAATTCCACTTTTGTTCATGTTTATGTGCTTATTTGCTAGTTTAGGTTTAGTTTAGGTTTTCATATTTTTGTGTTTAATTAGTCGTTAATCTTGGTTGATTGATTGTGGCTAGCCCTTGATGACTAATTAACCTTGTTTAAGCCTCAACCATCCCTTATTTATGCATAGAACTTAGAGTTTTCTTTCATATCTGCCAAGTGTTCGATGAAATGCTTGAGAGAGCTTTCATCTGTATTTTGAGGCAATTGACTTATGCTGAGAAGTGAGGTCAATTGTCTAGTGTGGGCAGAGAGAATAGCTGGGATTGGGACATAAAAATAGTCTCGTTGCTAGCTAGGTCAAGGTTGTCAATCTGGGAGTTTAGTTGAACTAATCCCATGAAAATAGGAGGTTAGAATAATTAAACTAGCTCATGACCCTTTAGAGAGGGGCTTGGGTGGACTTCAATTGGGCAACCGACCATTTCTGAATACTAGCGTAACTTGGGAAGGTGAGGGCTTGACTTGATCACTTGGTTTGTCTTAGGTCTAATCATAGCCCTTTTGTTTTCGCTTTAGTAGTTTAGTTTTATTTTCTATCCTCTTCGATTTTGCCTAGCTCGAGACGCTTTAGTTAGTTTTGGTAGTTGGAAATACAATTCCCTGCGGACGACACCCCAAGTACTCAATGATACACCTTGCACTTGGGGTTTGTAAATATTAAAAGATTTTCCCTAACAGAGACCAAAGTTTATCTCTCTCCGCCAGAACGCGCCATCCTAGCTTTGTGAGAAAGGCTGAGTTGGTTTGTCTCATAGCCCTTAGACCTAGGCCCCCATATTTTTAGGCTTTAGGATTTGGTTCCAAGAGACATGGTGTACTTTCCTCTGCATTTCGTCACTGGCCCACAGGAATCTTCGGACCTTCCTGTCAATTTCATCACACAACGAACGGGGCAACTTCACGGTTTGCATGACATATACAGGGATAGACGAGAGTGAGGCTTATATTAGTGTGCTGCGGCCAGCTAATGATAGAAGTCGACCACGCCATCCTGCCAGCTACCGGCCGACTCTCTCGGACAAGATCCTAAACGTTTGCCGTGTGATTTTGCCATTAATAGTTGGCATTCCCAAGTATTTTCCCAAATCATCCGTGACGGGAACATTCAATTCTGTACTAACAGTTGCAGCAGTATCCCGATTCGTATCAAGGCAGTGTCTTATCACTCGGACTTGCTCAGTATTGGCTACCCCGAATAAAATGAGGTCGTCAACGAAAAATAGGTTGGATAGAGCAGGGCCTCATCTACTGGCGAAAACCAGCTTCCGTTCCCCATTAGTCAATTTATCTTCGATCAAGTGATTCAGTCACTCTAGGCAAAGAACGAAGATGTATGGCGATAGAAGGTCTCCTTGCCTTATACCCCGGGTGGGCCGGAAATCCTCAGTCTTCCCCCCATTCCAGAGAATATTGAACTTCGGTGAAATGATGCACAGCATAATGCTTTCAATCAGCATATGAGGTATCCTTAGTTCTTGGAGAGATTCCTTAATGAACGCCCACCTCAGTCGGTCATAAGCCTTTTCTAAATCCACCTTAACTGCCATAGGGCCCAACTTCCCTTTTTTCAGCCTCATAATTGCATCATCTCTTGGACGATTATTATGTTGTCCGTAATTTGTCTGCCCAGGACGAAGCTCGCTTGGGTCGGAGACACCAATTTGTCTAATATGGGCTTCAGCCGATTAACGATGGCCTTGGACAGGGCTTTGTACGCTACATTGCATAGGCCTATGGGTCTTAGTTGAGACACCAATTGGGGGTTCTCCACTTTTGGGATTAACACGATGAAGGTGTCATTAAGACCATTGGGCATGCCTTTCCCTTGAGTTACGTCTAGCACAACTTGTATAAGCTTAGGCCCTGTGCATTCCCAATATTTTTGATAGAACAGTGCTTGAAAGCCATCGGGCCACGGGCTTTGAATTGGCCCTTTTCGAAAACAACCTTTCTTATTTTACTCCCCGAAAAGGGCTTGGATAGTTGGGAGAGCTCTTCCTGGCTGAGTAAGGGAAATTGGTCGTGTGGCAACAGGTAGGGGGTGTAATGGTTACCCTCATCAGAGCAAATATTCATGAAAAAATTCCTAATCATGGCCTGGATATCTTCCTCCTTCAAGAGCCAGTTTCTTGCTGGGTCTTGTAACATTACAATTCAATTTATGCGCCTTCGGACAACAGTGCTGGCATGGTAATACCGAGTGTTTCAATCTCCATCACGGATCGCTTCCACTCGTGATTTTTGGAACCACATCAGCTCAATTTGGTCCAAAGTCGCATCCAACTCTTTACGAAGATTCGACTAAAGCTGAAAAAGATAACGGTTGGACCTCTGAGCTAGTGCACGTTGAGTACCTTCAATTCTCGCCCATAGAGTTTGTTTCCGGTGAAATAAGTTACCAAATACCTTCTTGTTCCAGTCATCAAAGGTTGTAGCTAAGTGTTTGAGAAGTGGGCCGAGCTTGAGTTCGTGTTTCCAGTTCTCTTTCAGACACTCTTCGAATTGATGGTGGGATAGCAACGCAGCTTGGAAACGAAAAGGCCTATTGCCGCTACGGGTTGGGGTTAAATAATTTAACGCTATCAGGATCGGGCAATGGTTAGAATTATTCTGTAATAGGTGGCGCACCCCAGCCTCCTTGAACTTCATTCTCCATTGGAGGTTACAAAGTCCTCTATCCAACCTTGCATATTTTCAGGTGTCCAGATTCTTTCCCCGACACCAAGTAAATTCTAGGCCAACAAACCCGAGATCAAATAGGGCATTGTTATTTTTCCAATTGTCAAAGTTGGTGCAGCAACGTTGTAGGCTGTCACTACAGTTCCTGCGCTCCAACAATGATCTTGTCTCATTGAAGTCACCAGCGAGGAGCCAAGGTTTGTGATTCTGTAGGGCAAAAACCCCAAGTTCCTCAAACAGTTCATCCTGCGTCTGCTCATTGGGGCTGGCGTATACTGTTGTGAATAACCAGTCATCTCCATTTCTCTTTGATACAGTAGCTATCACATATTATTCTTTTGCCTCTTTTACTCGTAGGCAGACTTCATTTGTGTGCCAAAACATCCAAATACCTTCACTAAAGCCAACAGGAGCCACCCTATAGTGACCATCATAATCGATTTTTTAACAAAAATTATCGGCATTAACTCCGCTTATTTTGGTTTCTACCAGGACCAAGATACTCGGCCTATGCCTTCTAAGAAGTTCTTTCAGAGTGTACAAGAACTCTCTGTTAGCGACGCCTTGTGCATTCCAGACTAGGATGGGACAAAGAGTATTATGGTTCTGCATGGGATAAACAGTGCTGATAAAGTGACCAAGCTTACTCTAATGGCGGGAAGCGATCTCTCCTGCACTAGCCTTTGGGTCTTGAGGACCCCTGTCCTTCGTTACACTTGCCATCCTCGTAGCACTTGAAGGGTGAAGTCTGCCTCCCAGTGTAACAGTTTCAGTATGTCCAGCACTAAATGGTCCAACTTCACAAACAGCTGGGTGGTGAGGCCTAGTGTGGGTGGGCGGGTCTCCAGAGTGGAGGGGAGAGAAGGAAGCTAGAAGCCCACTAGTGCGCTCCGTATCTGGTTGTGCATGGGGTTTTGGAAAAGGTTGAGAGTTGGCATGGGTTTGCTGAATCATGGGATGTTTGGTAGAGCCTGTGTGTCTCGCATAATTCTTTTTTCGAGAAGTGTTTCCGTAATCACGTGAGGTGGCCTTACTGCGATCACCGTGCACCGGCCCAATGCCTGGGCTAACATTTATGTTGCAGAGGCCTAGGGGGATCATTGGGCCTTGGCTTTCCTTGGCACGGGTTATGGGGTGAGGGTGGTTGCCAGAGTTGTTTGCCTTCGTTTGCTGGGGAACGGGTCCCGCGTAATCTTCGTTGGAGTCCAACGTCGGTCTTTCCAACTCAGACTCCAATTCTATTTCCATGTCACCTTGTATTTCGGCATGATTTGCAGTGTCATGTTGGATTGTGGTTTCCACAATATCCTCCACTTGACGCTCCTCATGATTCTCACCTTCCATATCTTCCCCCGTCAAAATTGTGAATCTGGATCTCATACCATTAGGAAGTGGGTCCTGGTAGGTACATTCCTATTCTGCCTATGATTCCTTTCCAAAGAGTGTTGTGGTTGACTTCCATCCCGGGATTGGGCATGTCCGACCCGGTTTGCCCGACCCGTCTCCGGGTTAGCCTGGGTCTGTTTCTTCCTCTGTAGTTTTTTCATTAGCATCCAGGAACCATATTCTTCCATGTACTCTGGTCTGATGTCCGGGATGGCAATAGTAGGATCTTGGTATCGCACAGCTTGTTGGGCAATATCACCTACTGAAGAGGTCCGTATTTCACAAAGGGTTATGACTGTCCATTGTCCTTTTATCTCTAGTGCATGTCACCCATAAGGCAGACAAAAGTTGCTTCGATTCTTATGAAATTAGAAACATATTTCAACAACTCACAAATCTGTTTTATTTATTCATATCTATTATGAGGGTAATACTGCACTAAGAGCCCATTTTTTTCATTGGTGTTTTCGAATTTATTCACTTCAACCTATGTCAATCCACTTCAACCAACTTCAACTCACTTTAATAAAAAATACCAACTTCAACCTACCTTTTTCAAAATTTTATTCTCACTATTTTAACCAACTTTAAAAAATATACCCACTTAAATCTACTTCAACCTACTTTAACCTATTTCAACCCACTTCAATAAAACATACAAACTTCAACTCATTTCAATCCACTTCAACCTATTTCAATCAATTTCACTCTTTTACCAACGAAAAAAAACAGACCATAAGTTAGATGGTTAACCTTAACTTATCTAAAATTCATTTTTACTGTTATCAATTATAATTTAAATAAAACCTTTAAAAAAAGGAATTATATGACATTAAAACTGTAGAATTTAGTTGAAAGAAAATTGAGCAAAGGTGAACAAGGGAAAAGCTTGGCCGTGAGCTGCTAAGGCGAAAACTATGTCTTTAATTTCTTGCTTCTCACGATGCCATGGGCATGTGTTTTATACATGAGCAATCCTAGTGTTCTCTAACTTTGGAAAGCAAGTACAATAATATCTTTAAGATACACCTACTAAATAATATCTAAGAATAATATCTTATACACCTACTAAATAATATCTAAGAATAATATCTTAGCCTTATCACTCTGCCTCAAGTTGGAGCATGGAGGTTGATCATATCCAATTTGCCTTTTAAATATTGGAACTGGCGCTTGCCAAGCACCTTGGTGAGAATATCAGTAGGTTGGTGCTGCGACGGGACATGCCCAAAATTGAGTAGACCAGACACAAGTTTTTTGCGGATGAAATGACAGTCAATCTTGATATGCTTGGTCCGCTCATGGAAGACAGGATTTTTTGCGATGTGTAAAGTAGCTTGGCTGTCGCAGAAGAGCTTTATGGGCTGATGAAGAAAAATCCCAAGGGCAGCAAGAAAAGTACGAACCCAAACTAGCTCGCTAGTGGCAACGGCCATGACACGATACTCAGCTTCAGCAGAAGAGCGAGAGACGGTGGCTTGCTTCTTAGTCCTCCAAGATATAGGGGAGTCGCCGAGAGTAACGAAGTAATCAGTAAGAGATTGACGCCAGAGTGGGCAGGAACCCCAATCAGAGTCGCAGTAGCCGTAGACCTACAAGTTATTGGTAACATGAAGAAAGAGACAATCACCCGCAGTACCTTTAAGATAGCGCACGACCCTCCATGCAGCATCCATGTGTTCCTCCCGTGGTGACTGCATAAACTGAGACAGTACATAGACGGCATAAGTTAACTCGGGCCTAGTGATAGTAAGATAAATGAGACGCCCTACCAATCTTTTGTAACCGGTAGCGTCATTAAGCACCCAGCCGCTGGCGAGGGCTAACTTGTGATTTTCCTCGATGGGAAATTCGGCAAGTTTAGCCCCTAGAAGCCCACATTCTTCAATGATGTCAAGAGCATATTTGCGCTGACAGAGAAACATGGGCCGCAATACCAAGAAAATACTTTAAAGGCCCTAAGTCTTTAATACTGAAGCAAGCATGAAGATAAGCTTTGAATTTTTGAGAGGCAACAACATTATTGGAAGCGAGAATGATGTCATCCACATAAACAAGTAGCCCCATGAAAACACTCTGCTGGCGATAAATAAATAGGGAGTAGTCAGCATAGGTACGAACAAAGCCATACTCACTGAGTGTGCTAAATAACTTGGCGAACCACTGCCGTGGGGCTTGGCATAGGCCATATAGAGACTTCTTCAGATGATAAACTTTGGAGGAATCATTGGAGCGGAAACTGGGAGGCAAACGCATGTAGACTTCTTCATCCAAATCGCCATGAAGGAATGCATTGTTAACATCTAGTTGGTGAAGTTCCCATCCTTTTGCGACGACCACAGATAAGAAGACCCACACACTTGTCATTTTGGAAAACGGGAGCAAATGTTTCATTGTAGTCGAACCCTTCAACCTGGTGGTCGCCGCGAATAACCAAGCGTGCCTTGTAGAGCTGAATGCTCCCGTCGGCATTATACTTGACGAGATACACCCATTTGCAGCTGGTGGGCTTTTTACCCACTGGGAGATCCTCAAGTGACCATTTTTTTCTAAAGCGTCGATCTCTTCTGCCATGGCCTGACGCCACTTGGGATCTTGGACGACTTCATGAAAATAGGTGGGCTCAACAACCCTTGTGAGAGCAGCTAAAAATTGTTGATAGGAAGGTGACAATTTAGCAGATGTGACATAATTTGCTAAAGGATAACGCGTACCTGAGGATCCTTTGGAATGTGGGACAGCGGAGGAGGATGAGTCTTTGAGGGCGGGATCAGTGGACCGGGCGTTGTAGCACAAGTAGTTATTGTATTTTGCAGGCTTCATACGGGGCCGACCCGTTCGCCGCAGAGACGTGGGCTAGGCCGAGGCTCCACCATCGGCCTATGGCGCTGCAGGCCAGTTGGGGTGTGGACCTCCCTCAGATGTGACGACGGGCTATGGAAGGGGGGGATGGCTGGGCCGAGGACTCGCTATATTGGGCTGTGCGTGCTGGACTTTTACATGAGGGGTGGGGCTGGGTGCTGGGCCAGAGTGAGGCTTAGGCTAAGCACAGAAATCCCCAGGCCCGGAACTCCCATTGTCACAAGAGGTGGACTGCTGCATTGGGCTGACTTCAGGGGAGGGCCCGATTGGCTGATCAGAAAATCGGGAAGACACCAAGTCAACATCATCAAATGGGAACACACTGGGAGGATGAGGTGTGTAAGAGTGGGCTGGTTGCTGAGCGATTGCACAGGGAAAAATATTTTCATGAAATATAACATCTCGAGACATAAAAAAGTCTTGGGTTTCGAGATCAAATACTTTCCAGCCCTTTTGTCCAAAAGGATAACCCAAAAATACTCATTTTCTCCCCCTTGGTGTAAACTTGTCCTTGACTCTTTTATTTTGTGCAAAGTATAATGTGCCAAAAACTTTAATATGACCATAAGAGGGTTTCTTGTTATAGAGAACCTCAAATGGGGTTTTTCCCTGCAAAACCTTACTTGGTGTGCGATTAATGAGATGCACGACAGTTAGAACACACTCACCTCAGAAACCTTTTAGGTAGATTGGCTTGGAAAAGAAGGGCTCTTGCTACATTTAGAATATGCCTATGCTTGCGCTCAACTCGACCATTTTGTTGTGGAGTTTCGACACAACCACTTTGGCGAAAAATGCCATGGTCATGGTAAAAACATTGCATTGGCTTAGAGGTGAATTCTGACTCATTATCACTGCGCACAATTTTGACATTGGTTTCAAATTGGTTTTTGACCCATGACGCTTACGCAGATTTTCTCACATCTCGTAAGCCGTTTCAGCGTAAGCTACACTGGTATGTAGTTTTGGATTGATGACATTAATGATCCATAAACAGACCATGGAATTGACTATCTCCCAGGCGTTCAATTCACTCAAATCTTCTCCCTTTGGTGTTGGCTTAGTTAAGGTTCCATCTATGAAACCTAACTTATTTTTGGATTTTAAAGCTGTTCTGACAGTCTTCTGCCATAGTTCATAATTTTTTCCATTGAAGATCATTGAAGTAATTGTGACTCCAGGACCTTCTAATGGGTGAAGATAGTATGGTGAGTAATTTCAATTACAAATCCTTTTTCCCCACTCATGGCTCTGATACCATGTAGAATTTAGTTGAAAGAAAATTGAGCAAAGGTGAACAAGGGAAAAGCTTGGTCGTGAGTTGCTAAGGCGAAAACTATGTCATTGATTTCTTTCTTGTCACGATACCATGGGCATGTGTTTTATACATGAGCAACCCTAGTGTTCTCTAACTTTGAAAAGTAAGATAAAATATTACCTTTAAGATACACCTACTAAATAATATCTAAAAATAATATCTTATATACCTACAAAATAATATCCACAAATAATATCTTATCCTTATCAAAAACCATGGCAATTCCAATGAGATGGACATCATAATTGTCCTTTTATTTCTAGTGCAGTACTGCAGTGCATGTCACATTGTCACCCCTCACGGAAGACAACTTTGCTTCAATTATATGCAACTAGTGTGATGATGTTGATCTGTGATAACATCAGCACAAAGTGCAGTACCCTTTTGTTGGGCCATTCACTTTCTTTACATGTTTGGGATTGTATTTTTTCAAGAGAGCAAATTTTTCTGTGATAACATGTTTCTTTACTTGAAAAAAGATATAGTTACTTGATTCATAAGTATTGCATAATTAGTTTCATTTTGCACCGCAAATTTTTTGAAGACATTTTTCTTAACAAATTTAAGATATTTATTCAAGTTGATTGAAATGGATCTTCTCAAACTTTATAAAAGCAAGACTTATACAAATGTGATCAACTTTCCTATAAACATATAAGTCATCAAAGGTGACAAATCTAGGAACAAAAATTCCTCATCAAAATGGAAATTATAATTTACAGTGCATCAAAGAAAGGGGATGAGAGAGAGAGAGAGTACTAGGTAGAGGTGATTGAGACATGAACAAAAATTTTCTTACTCCAATTGTTGTCAAGACAACCAACCACATACAATATAGATTCGATACACTAATTAGTTAATTTTTAATGTTCGGTAAATTAGTATTTTGACTAGTATTTCAAGTAGCACTTAGCGTTTTAAGCAGCGTTTTTTAAAAGCTAATAGTATTAGTGTTTGACATTTAAAAGTAGCATTTCATGTTTTTTAGCCAAAAAATATGAAATTAAAAATTTTATCTTTGAAAATTATCTATATCCTTTTATGTCAATTTACATAAATCAGCTAACCTAACAGCTAAATTTACCGCACACATTAGTTTCAACAGCTCATCTAAACAGCTATTTGCTAACAGCTAATTTAGAAAAGTTATCCGCTATCTAAATAGCTATTCGGTAGCTGAACCGCTATCCGCGACCTAAACAGCTAATTTTGCCGAACAGGACCTAAGTAGTGAGTATTCCTATTTAACACAGAAAGTTAGAAAATCAAATCTCAAACTTTGTAAGGATTTTCTTACTCTTCCTCTCTTTTATGGGAGATGTGCTTCACTTGTCCTTGTTACCATTGAAAATATGTACAAATCTCACATATCCACGATTCTCTAGTTTTTCTAAACTGGCCACTTTCTCCCTGCTTTCTCTATTTCTATTTCTGTATGCATGAATACATAAACTACCAGTAGGCAGAATGTAAAAAAAAAGAAACCCATTTAAATAAAGCCAATTACTAACAAACAGTTCATTTAGGAAAACTGAAAAATCATCTTAGTTCAAATTTGAATATTTCACTACACCGTAGTGTAGGCTAAAATTTGCAAACACGATCTTTCCATTGGTTATTTGAAAAATGTGTATCTCTAACGAATCCGTTGTAGTCTAGATGGTCAGGATACTCGGCTCTCACCCGACAGACCCGGGTTCGAGTCCCGGCAACGGAATTTGTAAAAAAAAATTTCCTTTTTCAAACTGAAACTTATGCTTCTCCTTTGAATACAAAGCAGAACTGCATTAAAACCAAGCAAGGCTTGTCATATGAGGCAGCAGAAGAAAACATCCTGTGCATGCTTTAATCAATCTCGAAAAAAAATGCATAACCCTCAGTGGCCAAGCGTTGGGAAGAAGGTATTTCGACATGGACAACCTTAGACGAGTGTATATTCAATTGGTAGCTAAGAGAGGTAACATTGCCTATATTTTAGATCTCCCTAGACCTGACAAAAGCCTAGTTTTCAATTGGTAGCTAAGAGAAGTAACATTACATGGGAAGGTTTTGCTGGTACCTAGTTTGCAATGGCGGTGGTGTTCTATGAAAGTTTTGCTTTCATACTGTGAACCATGAGAGAAAAATAGGTAACATCATGCTTGTGAAGTACTCTGTTTAATTTCTGAAAATGTAAGTAACAGACTTGTTAGAACTGATCACCTTTGTATAATTGTATAACTCGAAAGGACTTTATTAAACTTCTCCACCGAAAACTCCATGGCATGGCAAGAGAGATCTCAACAGTATCGATTTATAATTAACATGTACAAATCAGAGTCTTGTATGTTTATGCGCCAGAGCAAACTCACAAGTCACAAGTAGCCAGGGAAATAGGAGTATATATTTGCATGGTAAATGTATACTAGCCTACCAGGTAAGTAGTATCATACAGCACAGAGAAATCACCATTCATTTCAACATCATCGATGTCTGCATCGAGTTCAATATCATCAAGATCATTGCTACTGGTCACCAGCATGTCATCTATCACCCCCAATGGCACGCCCCCCTCCGTTGCAGGCTTCCTTGCCTCCTGTATAATGCCAAGTATTTCCTTCTCACCTTGCGATGAATCGTTTGTATCCTCAGCTTTCAGGCTCTCCTCTTGGCCTTTTGGCAAATTCTTTACGAGCCAGGGATGTTTCTTTATTTCTTCTATGGTTATCCTCTGCATCATGACACACACAACTCGTAATCCACTACACTTAATAGCCTCTTCTATGATGAGATATAGAGGGTTAAGTGAAATTAACCTTTTCGGGGTTAGCTACAAATATTCGAGAGAGAAGGTGCTTGCAGTCCTGGGAGATTCGAACATAATCTGGGATCGAGTAGTTTGCACTTAAGATCCTCTGCCATAAGCCATTCGACATGTAATATCAGCCAAAAATAAGAATCATGCACATTAAAGTGGCTAAAAATCTGTACATTACCCCAATAGTTTTGGAGAAATTTTTGGGATCTGTTGGGTCTTCAAAAGGATAGGCCCCAACCAGCATTACGTAGAGAGTGACCCCACATGACCAAACATCTGCAATCTGTAATTCTTAGTTATGATAACATACAGACAACTGATAACAGAGAATTTTGGGTAAAGTAGGTCCATGTTCATCTCAGATCATCGCTACCTTTCCATCATATGCTTTTCTCGACAGTACTTCTGGGGCAATATATGCTGGGGTTCCCACTATCGATTTGGGTTGCGAGTGTAGCACTGATGACTGATAGCAATTTATATGGTTCAGCACTCAATGAAATGCTAAGAATCAAGGAAGAGGATAAGTGTTGGAGATTCAGATGAGATCAGTACTTTGGAATAGCCAAAATCACAGATTTTGAGATGCGGCGCTGAGCTCCCATCTAAGAGTGTGTTTTCTAGCTTAAGGTCTCTATGACAAATTTGCTGCATATCCAGAGACAATTTCGAGCTAAACTAACATATAAATTTCGATAAAGAAAAAGGCAAAGCGAAAACAGGTGGTTAATAGTACATTAGAATACCATGGAATGACAGTAACTGACACCTGATATCAGTTGCTGGAAGTAGTACCTAGCCTGAAAGAAATCAACTGAAATTTGATTAAGAGGATCAAGATGCAAGGCAAAGAAAATCATCGATATGTTCATAATCCTCGATAAAATTAATAACCTCGTCTTCTGTAAATCTACCAGCAGTGCAAATTCTGTGGAAGAGCTCCCCTCCGGATGCGTACTCCATGACTATTGCCAAATGAGTAGGGTTTAGGAACACCTGCACAACCAAAAATCCTCCTTTCAGACTCTTACTCAATATTACATTTAATTGATCATGCATCAAAACCAAGTATTTATTTTACAACTTGGAGCATATCTTCCTAGACTTTGGTGAATTCAGACTAGTGATCATCTAAACTGGACTATGATTTCATCAGTTGCAGCGAAAGAGGCTGGCTCAATGTGGACTGTTCATTGATTTCCAAATTAGTTCAGCGATAACTACTATCTTTGATGTTTCATACAATCGCATAGATCGCAAACTCGCTAAAGTTTCATATGGTTTATGAGTTTACTCTAAGTTTCAGCACAAATTAACAGCTTTTCATCTATTAACATGACAGGAAAACTGAGCAAAAGAGATATAGAACTGATAAAAGCTACATATAAGATACGGTATGTTTACCTCTTTGAATCTAATTATATTGGGATGCTTCAATGATCTGTGATTCATAATCTCCCTTTGAACATGCTCATCAATCTAGGTAAACCCCCCAAAACATGAAAGCCATTTGTTAGCTGACAACAATCTAAACAAAATAAGGGAATGCTAATTGAAAAAACACACAAGAATCAATGGATATTCTGTATAGAGCAACTCCTGCTCCCTAATCTTAACATTAGCGGTTCGATTCTCATATAACACGACACCCAGCATTGGGTTAGGACTTAATAAAGCCATTGTCACGCACACCAAAACAACAAAGAACAACAAATATAAACACAAAAAGTTGAGTAGAAGACCTTTGGACCTCTCTCAATATACTTGCAAGCAAAAAGCTCGCCAGTAGATTTATCCTTAACAAGCTTGGCAACCCCGAAATTTCCAGACCCTATATCCTTAATAACCTCATAACGATCCATTAATGTCTTTTCCCAAGCTTCCTTAAACCCTGTTTTAAACAAAAACCTGGCAAAGTATGAAATTTAAGAGAGAGAGCGAAAATTTTAAGTTTTCCACATCATATGCTAGTGCTAGTCCTAGTGCTAGTGTACGCGTTCCAGCACTTTGATGCTGATTTTTTATTCTGTCCAGCATGACAAGTGGTGAAATGACATTGATTGAAAAGACTTCTCTTATTATAACAGCCAGTAGAAACATTGTTAGTTGTGTGAGCTCCATAGAATGTTCACTATAGCATGTACTCTCTGAGTTGATTATTATTCAATGTATAAGACGTTCCAAAATCCAAATAATTAAAGTTATCGGTGGTTTGCCAATTATGAGCTAGACTTAAACCAGGTCTAATAGAGTACATTGCCATCATCCAATGCGACTAATACGGCAAAATTTAAGATTCAGATATAAATAATCATACTGTTATAAGCATTACTGTTAATAGATAAATATAAAAACATCACCCCAATTTTAAAGAATCTATTTCCCCTTAAATTTAGGACCATGCTTTCAATTTCAAGATCTCAATTATGAAACTTCATATATATATATATATATATATATATATATATATGTGTGTGTGTGTGTGTGTGTGTGTGTGTGTGTTTGTGTGTGTTTATTAAATTTTGTTTTTGGATTAACCAAAGGTATTCACAGACTCTTTAAGGGTAAAAGGTTGGCTAAGAATTATACTTCATACATAAAATTCAAGGATTGAGCCCCTAACCAATTAATTAAGGGACGAAATAAACTATCACTATGGCACAACCCCTTGTTTATAAAACTCCATATATGTAAAACATGAAAATATTTACCAGCTTTAAACATCTCAACCTCATCAATCACAACAAGACAAATATAGACAAAAATATAATATTTGAATTAGGAGCACTTTATTTTTATTTTTTTTTGGGTGTTAATGAATCAACTTCAAAGGAGGTTGTAGAATTATCGTAATGATAATCTTCAAGGCTTTAAATAATGATTTCTCTAGTGATTATTTCCGCCCTAGGCTTGAGGGTATTGCCGTACGTTCATGCTTATTGCACACTGGACACATGTACAGTTCACCTATGATTACGAGACAATACTCATGCAATTGTGTACAGATATTTATTTCGACGTATCAGTGTTGTATGTAGAAGTTTTGTAATAAATTTCCAATAATTCGACTCTATAATAATCCATGATAAAGATGATATAAGAAAAAAACTTACGGATTATTTCAAGTAGATGTTCAATTTACAAGTAAAATTTGTATTCTGTGCGGAGAACAATTACACATATGGTATATCGTGAAAACCTAACTTCTCAAATTTGTTCAACTATGTCATTCATCTCGAACTTTGGGCTACATAGCTTCTCAAACCATCAACTGCTTAGAGCACTGGCAGCGCAAGGGCACGCATGTGGCCAGGGGGACCCGCATGTCCCATGCGTGTCAGTGTCTTGCTAGCACCGAGAGGGAAACGTGGGGGCATGCGAGGTGCCTTGCCTAGGCGTTCCTCCCCCATTCTTCCCTTTTTTGTCCTTTTGTCATTTTTAAAATATATTTATTATTTTTTCTTTTTATAGTAAATATAAAAAAAAGGGCAGCCCGATGCACAAGCATCCCGCGTTCACGCAGGGTCCATAGGTTAAATATATAATTTTTAAATGATCAAAAAAATAAGTTGTGTGTTATAAGGTGGATCCATAACAAATATTTTTATTGGATGATTAAAATTGAGTTCCATAGGTTAGAAAAGTGATGGAATGCAAGTTTCAAAATTGTGAAACTTTTGCTGACGTGATAGGCTAATTAGGAATGCCCTTACAGATTGAAAGGCCCCGCTCGTACTTTCATCTTGAACTTTGGGCTTCATAGCTTCTAAACGCTGCATGCTCGAAAAAGTGGAGCCACAACAGTGAACCCTGGCCCAATTTGTAGGCCCATTAATTTATAATTTGGACCGTAACCGCACAAGAAAACCAACTCTAGGCCCACTTGCCACTATGTGAATGTCCTTGGGCATCATAAATTTTCTCATGAATAAAAATTTGCAAATAGCATCCATTAGCTACACTTGCTCATTTGATTCCCCCCAATAAAAGAAGAATAAATGATTAGGGATATGAACAGATAAAATGGTCATGAGTTTAAACTTTAGAATTTGTACTTATTTTAGATGAAACTGCATAAAATAAAGTAATTTAATCTACGAATAAAAAAGAATTTATTTTCATCAGTGGGCTAATAATGTGACTACTTTATTACAGATACAAGTTGATTAATAATCTATCTTATTAGCTCCTTAATGATTCTTTTTCAAATTTTAAATCAAAGATTGAAGTTAATGATGATCACTCTTTACAGAAACAGCCTTTGAAAAAAGATGGCTTACATCTTCAAAAGTCAAAATCCCAACAGGCAACAACAATGTACATGTCTTGCTGTATGAGGGAGCTGTCTCTGAGTCTGTCACCATGATGTTCGCTAACCCTTCAGAAAATGGACCTTCCTCGCATATTTTGATTTTTCCAATTCAAATATTTCAAATTATTTAACACATTATTTTACGATCGGCGTGTTTTGATTTAATATCTTTTGTGGTTGAGATATAATTTTGACACTCAAGCGTATATTTATTCAGTCGAACATACATTATAAGTGTTGTATAGCAGATTATGAGTGATTAATGAAGTGTTTCTTTGTCAATGAAGTTTTGGTATAACGGTTAGAACTAACCCTATTATATTATGATTATATTGTACTGTTTTTTGTAGCTCGTTTAGAAGAGAAAAGAACTTGAATTGTCAAAAATTCTATGGTACATATTTATATATCTAGTTATATACATACCTATATAAAAAAGTGTGTACCATGCTAGAATATATATGTTTGTATCTAAGAATTTTTGAAACACAGTACACACCCTTTTATATAGGTATGTACATAGTTAGGTATATGAGTATATACTATAGAATTAATGTTGAATTGTTCTATTCTCTTGCAAAAATATTTTTTTTACAAATATAGTTAAATCAGTTTAATTTGCTCCATTTAAATAAGGTGTCAGATTGAAAAAGTTGAAACCAAGCTCCAAAGATTGAAAACGGAAAGAAAGTTATTTTTGTATTTGTAAAAAAAAGACAGGAAATTTCAAGCCAAAATTCCTGTCTTTATATACCTGGCAGCGAACCACCTTCATTCTCTTCCCCCTCGTCTCCTCACAAACGAAAAAAGAAATCAGATCTCTGAGAATTCGAAGGAACAACAATGGCGGCAACATATGCAAGAGAAGAGAATGTGTACATGGCGAAACTAGCGGAGCAGGCGGAGCGGTACGAAGAGATGGTGGAGTTCATGGAGAAGGTGGTGGCGGCCGCGGCCGAGGGGGAGGAGCTCTCGGTGGAGGAACGCAATCTCCTCTCGGTGGCCTACAAAAATGTTATTGGAGCACGGCGGGCGTCGTGGCGGATCGTCTCGTCGATCGAGCAGAAAGAGGAGAGCAGAGGCAACGAGGATCATGTCTCCACCATAAAATCTTACAGATCGAAAATCGAATCGGAACTCTCCAACATTTGCGACGGCATTCTCAAGCTTCTTGACACCAAACTCATCCCCTCCGCATCATCCGCTGATTCGAAGGTGTTCTACCTTAAGATGAAGGGTGATTATCACCGATATTTGGCTGAATTCAAGACCGGATCTGATCGCAAGGACGCCGCGGAAAACACTCTCTCTGCTTACAAATCCGCTCAGGTAACCAAAATGAGGCTCTTCGATTCGTTTTTGCACAATGTATCATTTGTTCTTTTGCATTATTTTGTCTTTTGTTTGTGAAATGCGTTTTGTATTGGAATCAGATGCGATTTTGATTTGAATCGGCTTAAGTTACTGTCGCCATTGCGGTGGATTGTTGATTTTGTTCATATTATGTATATTAGACATTTTACATTTTTTGCGCCCTCGGATTGTTGATCGTCATAGGCTGCCATTGTTTATCTGGCTTCAAAATGTTCTCGATCTTGCTCATTTCTTGTGTTTGTGAAGCGTGGTTTTGCTAATAACGAAATTGAAATTCAAAATCTTGTTAGAAATGTAGATTATTTCTCGATAAATATCAGTCCTTTTACTCCTTTCTCGCTTGGATTGATTATCGTTATAGGTTGCCATTGTTTACCTGGCTTAAGAATGTTTGCAATCTTGTTCAGTTATTGTGTTTGTAAAATGATATTTTGCTGCATATGAAATCATGCTTCTAGAATCTGGATGGTGCTTTGTTTCTCAAAGAATGTCAAACTGAAATGCAGTGCTGTAGGAGAGTTTAGGGAAGCAATCAAGAAGATGATACGAGGACAAGGAAAATAACAAAGACAAAAATAAAACACATTAAAGACTGATATTGATGAAGTCACGAGAGGGGGCTGACAAGAAACTTCGGAGATTAACTTAATTTCTGTTTCTAAGTTTATGTTTTTTCCTCTTTTAATTTAACTATTGATTAATTGATTATGTTGTTGATCATGGGGATGCATTCGTTGTAAGATGCCAACTGACAATTTATCCTTGTTGCTTTTCGTGATAGGATATTGCCAATGCTGAGCTGCCTCCTACACACCCAATCCGACTTGGCCTTGCACTCAACTTCTCAGTTTTCTACTATGAGATTCTCAACTCTCCTGATCATGCCTGCAATCTCGCAAAACAGGTGAGAAGCGCAGCCTACAAAAGAAAATCTCTTTATTTGTACTTCTTTTGTTTTTGATGTTGGCCTTTTGTTTTTTCCTCCGACATTTTCATTGTTATCTCATTTGCTCGTTGAGTATTCAGATATCGTTCAGCTGACCGATGTGCAAGCACTGACAAATTATCTATGCATTACTGAATGAATAACTACATCTTTGTGATGAAACAATATGTATAGTTCTCACAATGTGCTGCCACAACTACAAATTGTATGCTGTGTGGCTCCATCTGATGATACAACTTCCTGTCTTTGCAAGGCCTTTGATGAAGCAATTGCAGAGTTGGACACCCTCGGGGAAGACTCCTACAAAGACAGCACTCTGATTATGCAGCTACTCCGGGATAACCTGACATTGTGGACTTCTGACATGCAGGTACATTCTTGTCTCTCTTGATGCCTGTTTGATCCATTCTGTGTCAAATAAATATTTCTGTTTCATTTCTGATGTCTGGTTTTCGATTTACGTAGGAGGATGGAGCTGATGAGGTCAAAGATGCACCCAAGCAAGATGAAGAGAAGAAGTGAAAGCGGGTATCTTAGAATTAGGGTTTGCTTTTCACTTGTGACGATTACTTATGATGAATTGGGATTGCTGTTGAGTATTGACAGCTCCTAGCTGTTATTTTGATTTTATGTAACTTGCTATTTCGAACGTTTTGAATTGGTTGGCTGCATAAGAAAACCTTATCAGTTTATTTGTGATTATATCCTCCTGGAAGGTTTACTAATTAGTTATCACAGGAAGGTTTATCCAATCATTCATTCATTTGTTTGTCTAAAATACAAAGACGGAATGTAATTCATAATTTACATTATGAAAATAGAAGCTTTAAGTTGAAGTTTTAAATTTGACTGACTTTAGACATCAATCTGAAGTGCTTGTTTATTATTTAATACCAAGATCTTATTGCATGCCATAAGTGACAAGTTAGGACGAAAAGTTGGGTTGTTGGTCTGCAATTTGATGATATTTTTAAGAATAAGATACATAGAAAGTGCCATAAATGGGAAAAATAAAGTACTAATATTCATAAATAGGAAAGTGATGCGTTCACAAAATTAACAAAATTAAGATTTTGCAAATAAATATAGCCGTTGGATCGTGTGCTTTCGCGAATATGTACTCTTGAAAATTGTTCATGTTTTTTTAATTTATTTTTATCCACTTGCGTTCATCTCCAAACTTTTTATCCATATGTATTTACATTATTCTCAGAGTGCATGATTATGAAAGTGCATATGCATTTACGTGATTCTGAAGAACTCATCCACCCTAGGGGATGCAAGTTCTTATTCAAGATGCTTGTATCCACAATACGATGTGTACTAGATCCTGGAAACATGGTCGACTTATTTCTTCATGTAGATCTTGGAAATATGTTCTTCACCATAAGTATGAAGATAACATAGGTGAAACTCTTCCACGAATAGGCTGCCTAATGAGTAATGTGTATTTCTTACCTTTCATTAATGATTTGGTAGTACATACTCCTTTCAATATTCTAAATTGTGAACCAGACCGATCTTAAAATTGAGTTCATGTGATCACAGGACAAGTTTTTTCATAACAGAAACTCACATGATTCTCATGAATTGTTCATTGTACAAAAGATCACCCCGGTGAGCTGTTGAGACTTGAGATTGCCACTCTTTTTTGAAAAAGGGTAAAACAAAATAATCTGATTTATTCCAACGGCAAGTCATAAATATAAAAGCAACCACAAATTTTGAGCCTATCAGTTGAGGTTGCCTATTCTCGAAAACCAGGCCAATCCCTTCTCGTTTGGCCCCTATCTAAGGCAGTTGCATCCATTCAGCTCAACTCTTTGGCAAATACGCTTCGCATTCAGCAGTATCACTTATAAGATGAGGAACGTAAAATTTGCAAAGTTTCGCTTACAAGTATGAACAAATATAGAGGAATTTTGGGGTCTAATTAACATTAAGCATCAACTGTTGAATGCTTGGGGTCTTATCACTAATGATCTTCATCCTTGCGTGCACTTGAAAACTGTTTTCAGAAGAGAGAGTGACTTTGCCTCTGATATTGTAACTGCTGTACCCTGCATATAAGCAAATTTTGGTACTAGCCAAGTCAATGCAGTTCATCTTTATGCTATTAGAATACTGAGTAAACATATAGAATTGTACAAAATATAAGATCCAAACACAAGCTTCCCAGCAGTAGCTCAAACACTGTACAAGAAATCGCTGTTTACACTCCCTTCGCCCCATGCTTCTGTGAAAATGCTTCTGTGCCATGACATTTTCACACAAGGGTGATCCTGTGAGATGTGGGACCCTTAATACACTATCCTCCCCCAAACTTTCTTAAAAAAAAAGAAAAGAAAAAAAGATGCCAATATAACATTGAGATTCCAGAAGTAGATCAGCACTAACAGAGCAATGGGGGCTACACAGAGGCTGTATACCAGTATCATTGTAAGTATAGACATGTTCTAAGGTTGACAAATTATACGCTACTGAAATCTAAAGTATTTGTGTCTCTTTCAATTCCCCGAGGGAAAAAAGGTAATCACGAAATGAATAAATAGATAAACAAATGACCAGAAACTATCTCCCAATGAAGGATTCATCTAAACAACTTGTATATCCCTGTCCGGTGGGTGTGGTAGGTCTTTTGGTATGTCTTTTGGAGGGTGTGGTAGATCCTTTGGCACATCTTTAGAAGGGTGTGGTGGTGGGTGAGTAATTTTTCTTCCCAAGAGGTCACCAAACCTCCTTAGCAGCGCTTTCTTCTTCCCATGGGAGTTTCTATCAATGTCCATATCGTCAAAATGTTGAGCCTCATCAAAATTCTCAAAATTGAAACTGTTCCCTTCATCAGTGCAAGCTGATGCTGTTCTTCTATGACTGCTTGGGACAGGTGCTGGGGCAGGGGCAGTGGCAGTGGCAGAGGCCGGATCTGGGGGCTCCTTCACTGGGGATTCTACAAGGTCAAATATCGAATCCACAAGGACATCATCCTCCTCAGGGTCCTCATCAGCGTCTTTGTTTGCCTTAGTTGCCACAGTGGCAGGCCAAATGTTGTTGAGGCCAAAACTGAATGAACTAGACAGTCTCCTTTCTTTTTCAATGCAATCACTAACTACTGGCTCTTGCTCTTTCTTTGCAGCAGCCTTTTTCTGTTCTTTGATCTCCTTCTCCACTTTGGCAGCCTCCTTCTTAGATCCCGCTGCAATGATTCTTTTCAACTCCATGATGGCCTCATTTGCCTCATTTTCATGGATTCTAAGGCGCTCAGTTTCCCGTGCAAGGGTAACCAGGGCTCTATCTTTCTCTGCAAGTGAATCCTTAAGATAAGCATTCTCCTCTCTAGCAAGACTAGCAGCTTCTTGCGCCACATTAGCCTCATTCAAAGCCTGCTTGAGTATATCCCTCAATTTCTTAAGCTCGTCCCTGCTTGCATTGCATGAATCCTGAGCATCCCTTTTCTGTTCCTTCAGTTGATCGTTTTCCTCCTGGACCGCAGCTTTTGCATCGTCAGCCTCCTTTATGCACTTGACAAACTCCATTTCTTTTTGGTTCCAGGCCAGAAGAGAGTCCTCTGCCTCTAATCTCAATCTGTCAATAGTATTCTTGAGCTTATCATTCTCTTTTTTAGTTTCACTCACCATCTGCTTTAAATTCTCAACTTCCTCTTTTGCTGCTTTGAGCTGCTGCTCTATGGATATGAGCTTTTCTTTGGCCTGCTTGGACTCTGTGGCTACTTCTGAGAGAGCCAATGCAAGGTCATCCATGGCGTTCTTACCAGTTTCTTCAGCCTCAAGGGCTGACCTCAGCTCTTTCTTCAGAATACCTATTTCATCAAACAAAAGTCTTGTCTCTCTAAAAGCGGATTTATCCCCCTTCTCAAAACGAGTGATAAACTCTCTCTCTACCTGGAGCTCATATTTAAGCCTCTCTATCTCTTCTCGCACAGCTCTATCTTTCCTTTGATTTTCCTCCTCTAACAATCGCATTTTCTTACGAATCGAATCAACATCAAGCTTGGATTTCTCAAGCAATGTAGATGATTCAAGCAGCTTTGCTTCTGATTCCTTCCTTCTTTCCAGCTCTGCCTCCAACTCCTCGATCCTCCTTTTCCCATCGGATAACAAGCCTTCTTTCTTGGACAAGGCGGCCTTAAGACTCTGTAATTCGTCTCTTGTTTTGAGCACATAGGCATCCTTCTCTGCCAACTTGGATTCTACTTGTTTCAACTTGGCCTTCAGAGAGTCAATAGTCTCATCCTTTATCTTTAACCCTCTGTTTGCATCCTGGAGGAACTCCTTCAGGCTGTTTATCTCATGATCTTTCAGATCATTTTTGCTAATCCTTCTCTTGATTTCTCTAAGCTCATCAAAAGCATGGTCTCTCTCCCTCTCCACTGCAGCCAATTGGGTTTTCACCTCATAGAACTCTTCTTCATCATCGTCGTGCCTCATCATTTGCTGCTGCGTTTGCAATACCCCAACGAATTTTCCCGTCAGAAGGATTGCATGAAAATCAGCATCCTCCTAAAACTCGAGATTCCAACACTACAGCCCGAAAAGAAGGAAAATTGACACTCCTTGCAATTGCCAATTGTTGGCTACCTTCTCAAATTTCAGACAAATTTTGGAAAAAAGATCATCAAAATAAGGGTTTCTTGTATATGATTTGACTCTTTTCTTTTGTGAAGAGAAACCATTGGATGGAAAATCAATTTCTTTGGTTGCTTGATAGAATCAAGAAAATAGAAGGCAAAATAAATACTGGTAATCAGGACACAAAAATATAACAGGAGATGGTGTAAAACCAGTAGAGCCTGAGAAAATTGAACAAGCCTCCCCCAGAAAGAAAAATCCTAGTTTTCTAAGATAGTCCTTGTTGAGAGGAGAATCATAAAGGTCAAAAGAGGATAGGAGAAAAGAAAGCCCGTATATTACAAGGTAACATCTTGAATTAGGCAAAATGCATGGTAATAAGAATCTTCCAAATTTAGACTTAGCTGCAGGAGAGAGAAGAAACCTGGGAAAGTTTGAATTCGGAACGTTCTATAGACAGAAAAGATCATCTTGCACTACTGGCCATTCAAATATATTTTTCCAAAGTTGGCGGGCTTCCTTCCTTTTCAACAGGATTTTGCCTCCATGCAAGTATGCAATTGCCAAATCAGAAGGAGAGGTGACGTTGGATAAAACCATGCAGATTCGAGCAAATTGACATTGAAGATTTTTCTATGGCAACAATAACAAGAACAAACTCTCAGTGTGAGTGCCGCTTGTGCGGGGTCTGGGAAGCTGACACTTCTGACCCAAGGGCTATTTTTAAGACATTTTTGCTGAGTCTGACACAGCATGGCGGCTGCTCATGGCCGACCTCTGCTGTCATGAGCTGCCTGTCCTTGTTTACTTTGGTGTCACAAACCCTCTAGTCTCTGAGCTTGATGCTCTTAATTTGTCATCTTCTTTTAATAATAGACAAGAAAGATCATGACATCATCCAGTTCATAATAATGACAGAAGAAGAATTTCTGGTCAAAGGTTTAAGTATAATGTTTAAGAATTGAGACTTCAAAAAAAAAAGTCATATTAGGAGAAATTCAGTCATCCACCACTGTTCTAGAGGATAGGAACTTGGAAATGGTTCATTCATACAATTCTAGATAATTGAACTATTGGAATTTGGAATGTTTCGGGTAATCAACTTATGAAGCTCTGTTAGAGCATCACAAGCTAAAGAACAGAAGGCGACTTTATAAACCTGGGACGAACTCAAAAACAACTGAAGAATTAGAAGCTCTACTTACAAGCAGAGAACTTACAGGATGTCCAAAGTAGTAGCCTTGCAGAAAAAGAACTGTATCACTTTGATTGACACCTTCCATTCTCTTCCAATCAGTTAAAACAAGAACCAACGATGGCGTGATATCCTTCTCCCATATTTCTAGTATTGAACCTTAGGATGCCAAAGCTGAGTGGAGTTGGGAGAGGGTGGCTGACAAGTAAAATCACACCCATACAGGAGCTGTTCGTGGACCTAAAGAAAGAGAAGGATCCACTCGAAAAGGGTTTAATATCTGGGGTTTATTTATTATGACCTTCAATGTGAATTTAGCAACTCAAAAAGTGCCTGAGGACAACCTTCCTCTGCATCCTCCAGGAAACTTGACCAGCATTTTTCGAGTCGGTCACAAGCTTTCGGAGTGAAGTGATTCCAATCTTCAGATAAGCAACCCATGCATGCAAAATCATGCTTTACAAGGCAATATATATACCCCGGAAGTTGCCTTATGCTAGCGCAAAAAAGCCATTGGAGATACTGATTAGTAAAATCGAAAGAGTTCCCTTGGTCCCTACCCCTCAATCACACGAAGGATATGCACTTTATCCATAAAGTGTGCATAAACAGCTTAGTTAGCTACCCATTAGTCATTTCAGGTCAGCTCAAATTCAAACATTTTGCAAGTTACGGACTAACGAACAAGATTGCAATTCCATAAGAAAGTGTCACAGTACATGCCTGTTATCCTAACATTCCAAGTAATCTGATCCCTTTGCTGAAGTTTATCAGTCTTAGCATCCTCTGTCTCCCCTCTTTACAGAAGCCAATGTAGCAGTAAAGTTAAAGTGGCTCTTCTTTGACAACCGCTGAAGCAAATCTCTAGTATCCCCAAACAATGCACTGTCTCTGTCAGGATACCTATTTGTCACTGCTATGACGCTATCCAACCAACGTTTTCCCATGTGGAGTTGAACAGTCTCTTGGCTTGAAAACCGTTTTGCCAGAATGCCAGTGTGAGACCATTACTGGTAAGCATCGCTCGCAAGCATTTCATCAAGCAGTTAGGCAGCTTCAATGTTTCCAGCCCATAGACTTTAGGAGCGAAAATAAACAAAACCTCAAATAAGTAATGAATGACATAAAATTAGCATTCAGGATATTGCTGACTGAACCAAATGAGAACTTGAATACTTGTATACAACTTTGAAGAATAGATGTTTTTATGATTTGGCTGATGGCTGATCTAATTCGGGATTTGAGCAAAAGGGCATTTCCGGAAGGAGCCAATTACGCAGATACTTTGTTGAGCTCTGTCGCAAAGTGCATACGTACTTCACACACCACACTTGCGCCCGAAGTAACGCTTGCCATAACACAGACGCTCAAAGGAGTCCTCCGCACAAAGCAAGAGCAAGTCATACACTGCAAGATATTGTGAGTCTGAGTGCCAGAATACTGCTGCTACGAGCTAAAAGAACGAACCTGGAACGTTTGACAAACAAACTCATAAATTTCAGTACATCAGCAACTCACGAACCTCACATCAGAACCCACCAATAACTGTGAGCACAAACTACGTAGTACAGCAGCTGGATTCAATGAACATGAATTCATTGACACACAAACACAATTGAATATGTCAAACTACATTAGATTGAAACGAATGTTTCACACAGATTAGTGTGGGCATTCACAACACCAGAGACTTCAAACCAACAAATACCAAACAACAATCATGAGTATCTGTATAATCTCACAACGCCACCAGCACCATTTAACTACACAACCCATACTCCACCAACAATGATGGGTTCCGGGCAACAAAAAACACCCCACTAGTATTCCTGCTATCCAACCCTAAGCACTAGTAAACACCTAACACATTACTATATCAATACGAAAGAAACCCTAGACAACATTCTTCATTCTTCAGTCAACAATCACCCGCTCAAGCACGTTCACCCCTGATCCTCCTTGCAAGCTGAATGTCCTTCGGCATAATGGTTACACGCTTAGCGTGAATGGCACAGAGGTTGGTGTCCTCAAAGAGACCAACAAGGTAAGCCTCAGCGGCTTCCTGGAGAGCCAAGACAGCATGGCTCTGGAAACGAAGGTCAGTTTTGAAGTCCTGGGCAATCTCACGAACCAGCCTCTGGAATGGCAGCTTCCTGATCAGCAGCTCAGTACTCTTCTGGTACTTTCGGATTTCACTGCATCACAATCACCTATGTTTTAGCATCAACAATACATATAAAGCTTAGAATGCCGATATTTGAATGCAAGAGTAGGGTGAATCGGATACGAACCGAAGAGCAACAGTACCAGGACGGTATCTGTGAGGTTTCTTGACACCCCCGGTGGTTGGGGCAGACTTACGTGCTGCCTACAACAGTCATAGACAAAAACACAACTTAGAACCAAATCCGCATTCACATCATAGAACTAACCAAATCAACACAAACTAACCAAATACATTGCAATTTCAAAGAAAGATCAAACCTTGGTGGCAAGTTGCTTCCTAGGAGCCTTTCCCCCAGTACTCTTACGAGCTGTTTGCTTGGTACGGGCCATCTACAGCGCAAAATCACAGCAAAAAAATAATTAAACACATTGCATTTTCAACGAAATAACCAACGACTAACAAAATTCAACGCCGAAGCCTTGAAGCAAAAGAAAAGGCTAAACTTCATATTTTGAACTGAATCACGCGTAAATGTTCAAAACTTCCTGAAACCCCTAATGTTCCACAATATAATCTTAACTAACAAGCAATAAATTTCCAAGCGAGCCAATTTAATTCTAATCACGAACAACAAACCCTAGATATCGACTTCCTCTATCAAATCAAAATTGATAAACATCATTTGAAATTGAATTGAAACGACAAACAAACAGCTAAAAAAGAGAGAATTTTGAACAAGATGTAGAGCACACCTTAACAAATCTTCAAAACTTGAATCGCAGGGAAAAAGAACTTTCGCCTCTCTCTCTATCTCTCTATCTCTGTGTGAAACGAGCAGAAATTTGAACTCACCAGGGGGGACTTCAAATATATAGAGTCAAGGTGTCGGCCGTGCTGGAGGAATCGGACGGCTGATATCTGTCATCCGCGTGCTATTTTCAGTTTTGAATCCGACGGTGAATAGTAAGGATACTTGTGTTTTCTCATTGAAACCGACGGCTGGGATGTACCGTACTGACCTGGCACGGACCGAGTGGGTTTAATCCGTTTTTCTATTGGTTAGATAAGAAGTACAGCTGGCACTCTTTTTCTGTTTCCTTTTTAATCTAGACCAGACTAGAAGTCGAGTGGATTACGGTGTGGGTAGGTAAGAATTAAGAAACCCGTTCAAATTACGGCTGATCTGCTCCGGAGGAGACCAATTGGGTTGGGCCTCCCAGGGTTTTGATAATGGGTGTTCCCTGTGGCCCAGTACTTACACCATGAAACCAAGTGTCGACTGGATTATGTGGTCGAATTGCAGGAAATCTACTTTTTCTGGAATCACAAACTATAAAAATAAGGGGTGTGTTTTAGAATGTAAAAACAAATTGTCATGTCATATATTGCCGTTCGAATTTATAGATTCAAGACTATCATATAATTATATCCGTGGCCTGCAAGAGAGTCCATTAATTCATGTATTTTTGGATAACATGGTTTCATTAATCAATGTAATAAAATATGATATCGTCTCTTTAGCAAAGAGAGTAACAAAAACCGAATTCAAATATACTTCACCTATTGTAGTAGTTCTCTCATTGCTTTCATTCTTTTTTCATCTGGGCTTAGCAATTTTTCACATCCCCTTTTCTCGGCGTCGTAAAAAAAAATAAAAAAATTGAAATTAAAGATCACCTAGTCTTTTTAACATTGGAAAACCTCTTGTTGATTCTTTGGATGCCAACAGTATCCTTTTGAATAACAAACTAGTACTGAAGTTCTGCATCTACATGCACCAATAACAAAACAACATTGTCACTGCCCTCTAAACTCTTAAGGGCATTACCTTTGCATACAAGGGATTCAGCCAAATCATCTATCCATTGCCTAAAAATAACACCTTATCTACCATTTTACCTAGCAACATTGTATGCAGTACATTACACTGAAACACAAGCCAAGCAGCAAACTGCAACGCGAGATTTGCTTTCTTCTTGTTCTTCAACCTTCGCTCCTGCAGCATACATGACAGTCTACATGAAACTGCTTCAACAATTGACATCCAAATTTCTCCAGAACATGAGAAATTATTGGTTTGTAATACTAGCCCACAAAAGGTATGGCAGGTTACCTAGCTCAACCATCAAGGCCAAACTGCTCTAAGTCCTCTTCTTAGGAATAGTCCTCTAGGCAAAATTTGGGAAATTATGGCTAGGTTCTCAAGCCTTGGGTTTTGAGGATCCAGGAGGCAAAAAGGGCTCCCACCAGCCGTACTCATACTTGGCATAAGGCGCAGTCCACTTCTCTGGCTTCTCAAACTCAAGTTTGGCAGGATTTGAAGCCAATGCTTCTTCTAAGCTATCAGCTTCATAGCTTTCACATAAAACACGATCCAATCTTAGTTTCATGAACCTGCCAAGGATGGATGATTTGCTGTCAAACATAAGGTGGTGATCAATGCACACAAGCAAGAGGGAAGTGAAAGAGACAAATGAGGGTTTACTTACGTGATCCATGGCCCATTGGTTGAAACTAAAGCTACTGCAGGCCTCTTCAATCTCTTGGTTATGTTGGGGAATTTGTCAAGAAATTTAGGTTCAATGACCAGCCAAAAGTCCTCCTCTTGGTTGCGTTCCCCATAGTTCCGTAGCCGCTCATACATGAGCTCTTTAAAATGCTCCTCTTCATCAAGCATGAATTTCGCATTCGCAACAACAAAATAATACTTTTTACTTGTTTGCTCCTGCACATTTGAATGAATAAACAGCAATAAAAAAAACAGGCAACTTAACCTTCACGATAACTGAGATTTATCATATTTAATCATGTAAGAAGTCGTAGACATCATATAGATCCATGTAGTAAGTTGCAGACCCCCTCGATCTCCCCAATCTACCAGACAGACAAAATTACAGAAAACAAAAGGCTCAAGGACTAAGCAAACAAGAAACAGACACTGTTGGATCTCTTTAAGTGGTGCATGAGCTCTCTCTAAGTGTTGGGAAAGAACCTACGAGGCTATTCCTTTTTGCTCTCTTGCTAAGCAGCAGAAAACTGGCCTCAGAATCCAGAACCATCTTCAAGATGCATAACTCAATAAAAGGAAAAGTCATAACGCAAAACAATACAACAGTCATATAGATAAACTTGCTGAGTATATGTGGTGTGTTCCAATTTTGCATAACAATAGGGCAATAGTGGAAATACCTCTAAAGGTGTTCTGGACCCTTAAAATAGAAACCAAATCTAGTAGACAGTTTACATTCCCATATGCTTATTGGCTTAATTTCCTGGGGTGCATGCATTGGATTGCGAACAAACTGTCCACAGAACTTTATCCCAAAAACTGAAGTGTTTTGATCAATGTAACTCGAACTTTGCCTCCAAATTCCAATCCAAATGACCTAAATCAAACCCTCATACCCCCCTCCAGCTCAAATGGGATTCGTGAACAGTCAATAGTGAAGAACTAAAATTAGAACAAAGCCAATGAAACTCTCATAAAAAAAACCCAGCTCAGTGCTTCACGTCGAACACTATCCATTAACACCCCCCCCCCCAAAAAAAGAACAACAAAAAACCCCAGTTGAATAACACAAAAGCCATGTTAGTCAAAATTCTCAATCACAGTTTTGCTAATATAGAACCAATCATCAGAATATAAGATCAAGGAAAGCTAACCTTGTCGGGAGAAGAACTAGGCTGGGTGGTGTCTGCGGCAACTGCGGATGTTCTGAGGGAAGAAGATGAGGTGCTGATGGTGATGCCACCACCCATTGGCGGCGAGGAGAGAGAAAGTGAATGGTGGGTCATTCTGCTACTGCTGGTTGGGAATAGAGAGACGGGTTTGTGATTGTGAGATTGTTGGAAATGAAGGGAATTAGCCATGATTCCTGCAGACCCCATTGTTGCACTGCTTGCCAACACCACCATTTTTGATGAATTGTTGAGCCTAACTCGCACAATCAGGCTTGCATAAATTCTAAGAAAGGAAACCCAATTGGCAGAAGAATGGTACCTGTATGAATCACACTAGAGTAAGTGTTGAGAATTCAATTGAGAATTTTGAAGGAAATTGGGTTGATTGAAAAAGAAAGGCATTACCTGTTGTTGCTCAGTGAGCTCTTCGCTGACCTTGTCTAATCCCCCAATGTAGGAAATCCAGATCTTATCCCTCGCCTTCTTATCATTTACCCCTGCGGATATTCAACAGCTACGAAAACCCGGGGGCGCTTTTTTTTCCCCACAAAAATAAAAGTAAAAAAAATTTAAATAAAAAAAAAATTAATTTGAAGATAACTGGTTTCTGATCCGATTTCTAAAATTTTGGCTCCAAAAATAAGGGCAATATTCTGTATCGAAAAAATATTTAAATTGATGAGAATTTATTCAAGATCATCCAAATTTAACTGAACTAATTTTTAAAAAAAGAAGTTAAAACTACTTAAATGCCTGTAGTTATTAATGAATCATTCTCAATCTTATGATGATTAAAAAAAATTCAAAAATCTTAACATAACTTGGAAGAAATACAAAATTAGGAAAAATGAACTTTATTCAATTCAATGTTTGATTCACAAGAAAACATTTTAATTCATTTTCAAAAATAATTCATTTTTGAACAATAATTCAGTCTCATAATGATTAGGTGTATATACCATTTAGAAATGCATTTTAAAAATAATTTTTCCCGGAATAAAATTGATTCTTGTCCAACCAAATTTTAAGCCTCCAACCAATTTTCTTCTTTTTTAATTTTAAAAAAATGAAGCCGGCCTACTCTAATGGTACGGCTATAACTCCACAAGAAAACATGAAATGGGACATCCATCATTGCCACAATACATACCTCAAGTGTCACCAATATTGAACAGTTTCGCATGCTTTACTTATACAGAAGGTATCAAGAAAATTAGCACTATCCTGTAAACACAATTTACGCTAACAAAACAGCAATGTGCTAGTATAATCACCCACCTCCACGACTAACGCCGCCTACACTATTTTCACATTATGTAAACCACAACAAAGTTGACCATAATAATTTTACAGAGCTTGCAATTAGTTGAACCAGCACCCAGCACTTCCATGTGATCTTCCCCAGCAACCAAAGAATTGTTTACATAGCGCATCTTTCACTGGAAATCTTCATCGCCATGTCTAGGAAATGCTAGACCTCGTGTTTTCAAGGCTGTGACCACTTGAGTCATATGATAGTAGATAGAATGAAACTTCGAACTTCCAGTCTTTATTGTATGTCAACAAAGATCCTTTGTCCAGTCATGCATTATCGAAGAAGTCGGAAACTTTGAGGCGGCCAGCTAGCTGGCGAATACATGATTCCACAGCTTCTGAATCAGGTGACACAAAACCAGGAAGACATGGCAAGCACTCGGGCACATACGAATCCCTTGCCTCAGCTGGGTGGCAAAGAGAGAGCACAGCTCGGCAGAATATGAATCTGAATAGCATTAAACACGTGGGTTAACTAACTTTTGTACAATCAATATATGTATACTTCGGTAAAGATCAAATGTGCGGAAAACGAGGGGAGGGACCGAAACAAAATCTATGACCCCATCAATCATCCACTTTCTCTCCGGCAGGCATCAGTTAAATTCCAAAACATTGTCAGGGGCGGCAGCTCATACAATACCGTCCCACAGAACACAAGATGAACAAGCATATGTTTATTTTAGTCATAAAATCAACCATGACCAAGAAGGTAAACAAAACTGCCCCTTTTTCATGTACTACCAGCCAAAAAAAAGTAAAGAGCTGAGCATTCAAGCGCTCAAGATCCACATTGACTAGTTCTCAATAACTACTTATTAGCGATCCTCAGTAAAAATGCAATAATATCATACCAAGTTCTCAATAACTATACGCCAAAAAATAGGTATTCCAGATGCAAGATGATATACCTAAGAATAAGGCGTCGAAGAATGGGATCTGGAAGCACTTGAGCCCAAACAAGATCAATTCTTGTTGATGAGCATAACATCACTTCCCATTTAGCAAAGGCACTTTTAATTACTTTTTCAGCCTCATCATAAACATCCTGGACAACACCAGCTATGAATAATAAATTCCAACAACAGTCACAGATGTTTGTATTTTTCTCAGACACTCACCTTATCTCTATCAGATGCAGAGAGGCCAACCAATTGGCAAAATGCTTGCAGCGGGGCTGTCAAGAACAAGGTGAACTGACTCCCATATTGAGTTGCATTCACACTAGATGGGCTCTTAAATGACGGCCTTGAAGGAGAAAGTAACAGCGCAGCTGGTTCTCCCCTCTCTGCACCATGAATAACCTGTAGGCATAATATTGAAAAAGCAGGATCTCCTCAGAAAAATGAATAATACAGTTTATGAGACATAGGTAAACATGATGTAACACTTAATGCCAAACTATTTCACAAAAGGCCTTTTAATTATTAGCTATAGTCCCATAAAACAATTATTTTAGTTGTTTATAATATCAACATAGCCCAATAATTTTTCAAAGGCAAAATCCATGTGATGCATTGATAACATAGAAATTAAAATTGTCATTTGAATTAACATATTGCAATACTTTATGACATTAGATCAGCTCTTTCTTCCAAATTAACAGTTATACCTGAAATTAGGTAGGTAAATGTGACTCCTAAATCGTCATTTGAAGTTAACATCACTTAAATTGCACGGCTTAGAGCTAGATTAGGAGTTAACTAAGGTTAGGTGTTAGCTTACAGTATTGGTCACACCTCTTTAATCGCAACATGTGGCATAAGCTTTACCTTATTCGTGTTTTGTATCATGTGGTTACTAGCTCACTGATACTCTATATCTAATGGTTTTCAACTTCCAGATTGCACAGAACCCATTTGTATCAAAGTAAAGCAACCCCCAGATAGAAGACAGAAATTCTACAGGAGATATCAGTAAAGACAGCTTAGCTGGTCAGAACAAGTTTTGACAAACCTGCCTTGAATGCATGGCTGCTATCACTATCGATAACCAAGAAGAGAGGTCTTCTGGTGAAAGGTAACAAATCGCCAGGATAAAGGTTATTTGATCCTGAAATTCCAAGAGAAAACATTCATAAGTGATGATAAAGTAAGTGGCAATTTGACATTGCCCGAGAATAAACCTTACTACAGAGCACAATACAGACCTCCAATTCTATGGGAGCCTAAGCACAGGGAACTATCATAAAAACCACTTATATATCCCTTTTTATTATCAGGGACTTCAGGTGACGAGTTCGGATCCTGGGAGGCAGAAAACAGAGCTTTGCTCTTCGAAAATCTTCTAGAGCCACCAGAGCTATCAGAACTACTGGAGGCAGCCAATCCTGTGAAAAATACAGCCACAAACCAGCACAATATTAAGAAGCTGGGTAAGCTAATCATCTTAGATATGATGTCTAAACAAAGGGAACTAACCTGAAGATGATGACACGTATATTAGGATAATGCTCTCTGGGGGAAGCTCTTCACACATCGTCGCAATTACCTGCCCAGGAAGCACAATCATCAAACGAGTTCCTTATTCAAGATCTTGGGGGATATAGAACAATATGTCACAGCCAACCAACGAAAGATGTTTTCCGAAGACAAACCACAAAATTTTAAAAACAGACATCACAAGTACGACAATGCAGTTCCCCGCAGTTGCAGCAGGAACAGCTCCATCAAATAAGGAGCTGCATACCTCCTTTGGATAAAATTTCTGAATTACTTAGCATCAATTATTCATTTAGAACAACCAATTCAATAGATAGCTATTGTAAACCAAGGAATTAAAAAGACAAAGACCTAAGAATGAGTTATACTATAAATACTCACTGCAACCAAGTGTGTTGCTGTAGGACGATAGAGAACAGCCTTCTTTGGATTTGGTGGCAAGCTTGGATCAGTCAGATCAGCAGCCAAACTTATATCAATTAATCCAGAAGTACCAGAGTACTCCTTCATAATACCATTCCCAGCAGGTTCACTTTGATGCTTTTGGTAGAATGATCCACTTGGCTCCCATTCTAGACACTGCAGCATCCTGAATGTGTCCAACGTCAATTCTGCAAACTTAACCTGAAATATTTATATCTACGATCAAGTCACGCTAGGTTTAGACCTCTACATAAGAGTACAAACAAGCCCAATAATGGTTGTCAAAGCGCGCACCTCATTACGGTGGTAGCTAGTCAACACTGCACCTTGCAACTTCAGAACTTTTTTTGCATGAAAACGAGCCACGTATGGGAATGAGTCTGGATGGGTATCAAAAATGGGACAATACCGCAATGGCCTAGTATTTGGGAATGTCTTATCAGAATTCACAAAGCGAGTAATTTCCTGAACCACTTGCCTCCATTCTTTGAAGTTGGTTTCCTGAGAAGAGGAGTTGTCAACAACTTCAACGGAAATAAATTTACGCAGAACAAGCAACATGTGATTCATTTCACAACCAATACAGGGCATATTAACAGTAAAGCAATGATTCCAAAAACATTAGTCCTTGCAAAAGCATGAATGGAAAGTCCAAAATTTCCGACAAGAATGCCAGAGAGCTCAAGGATAAAAAAACTACCCACTTGATACCATCAACAGATGGTTGTTTTCTAGAAACAATCTTCCTCTCACCGTTAAAAGGTGAAGTCCAACCATAGCGGAAACATCCATCAAAGATAACACAGTCTCTCCTGTTTCTCATTCTCAGTGTTTCTACTTAATGAATGACACCAGCACCTGTGCTGCTTAAAACTCAAAACCTCAAGGGACAAACCAAATCAAGCCCCTATCACATACAATGTGAAAATCAACGTTCAAAAAGGGCCTAGTATAAATAAGATGCGAACATATAGCATTGAAGAAATTGTGGCATGATGATGAGCTAAGAAGCAAGAGCTTCATATTCCAAATGAATACCTATCCCACCGTTATACGTTGTCAACCTTGACATGAGCTGTAACCCGAATTCCCATCCCATCAGATTCAATTAAAAAATCACACAGCAAAAATTTCTGAATTCAGCTCCAGAAGAGAAGAATCTGAGATACCATCATCCACCAGTCACTCGAATACAATTACCGTATAAGAATTAGTAATCATATTTTCAATAGTGAGGCATAATTTCAACTAATTAGGAAATAAAATCAATCATAATCAACATAACAGACAAATTACCCGAAAAGTAGCCCTGCTATCATCAACAAGCTCCTTGAATCGATCAACAAGAACACCAACGGTCTCACGCCGATTCAATATCAACGCAACGAGCAAAAACCTAGCGTAAAACCTCAATTCCTTAAACCTAACACTCGGATCCTTCAATGGAGACGTATCGGAAACCTCAAAATATCGCCGATGAAAAATGGCCTCATAGAACACATACGCTTCTAGAAGAAACCTCGCCTCGCTAGTTCGCTGGTACTGTCCAAAGTAGAGCTGACCGATCCGAGAAGCGATTTCGCCGATCTCCCACCGCTGCAGACCCGACCCAACCAGCTCGGCCCGGTGCTGCTGCTGGTACTTCCAGACCTCCGTGTACACCTTGAACACCTTGTGAAGCCACCGTCCGGTCGCCGGACTTCCGCCGTGCGCCGGCAAGTCCCGAACCCTAGCGAACTTCCGGTCAGCTTTCTCCACCAATTCTCGAAACTTCCGAGCAACGTCTCTGCCGCCGACGGTACTCGCCATTGATTATCGTCTCACCTTGCATCAGCTGGCATTGGTAGTGTTGGAATTGAAGAGAGATGGTAGAGAGAGAAAGTGGTGGCGGTGGTTGTTCTTGTTGTTCTACCAATTCGTCACTTTGAGCTGGTTCTCTGGATTTTTTAATGCTCTATTTCTTTCTCTGGTGTGCTGCTTTTTTTTTTATTTGTTTTTTACGTTGTTTTTTATTTATTTTTATCGAGTTTGGGATTTTCAGTTGAGCTGCTGAGCTGAGCTGTTTGACCAACTTTTTGCTCGCGGTTGTCATGGAGGTGGGGAAGATTTTATTTACCCACTTTCAAGCCCCTCGCCCCACCCTCAAAAACACAAAAGAAAGTTGGTGTAAAGCAGGGAATTGAATTAATATATGACATTATTACTCCTTATTTTGTTGTCTTTCATCTCACTTCTATATATATATATTAATGTGAGTAATTTAATGGCAAATTATTAATATATAGTTTTTGAAGTTATCGGTATTCATTACTGATTACTAGTCACCAGCACTTATCAACAATTAGTCATATTCGACATGTATAATTAATTTTAGCATACATCAACGCTCGTTAGCATAAATTACTTATGATAAGTTGTAAAGAACATATATTTGTTTTATACAATGAGGACAAAGAACGCCTTTACTCCCAAAAACAAAAAGGAAAAAGGGAATAAATAAGTGAAACTACTAAGCTAAGTGTTGTTCATCACATTTTTAAACAAGGGAATTACAGAACTGATTGGTTGGTAAAATTTGGACTTTCCCTACATTCATGGTCATATGAAATGTGGTCCCGTAATGAGCTGATGTGCTTGTCAGATGGTGGAGTAGATGGAGGATGTAAGGAATGAATATGTGAACCAGAAATACGCAACTTCTATTCAGTCCAATGTCATTTTGCCCGTACTAGAGAACCCATAGGTTTTGATACGTCATAATTAAAAATCATACCATTACTATACATCCAGATACTCCATAGCATTACGATTGCTTAACAACGTGTGAATTCGACAAGTATTAAAGCAAATATAAATAGCGATAAATTTTGACAGTTATTTTTTCCCCTGGTGTTGTCAAAATTTGTTCGATAATTCACTCATTGCACTATGGATAAACCCGATGTCTCATGCATAGTGAATCTTTTTGGTGGTGTTTGTCAAGTCCTATAAAGTTCAACATGATTAATTTGGGGGGGGCATGACTTATTGTGGGTAGGTGAACGTGGGCTCACCTTAAGTTTGATTGATTGAGGGGATTGACCTTGGGATGGCTTTGGATCCTCGCCCTCGGCATGATGAGTGCAATCAACCACACCATATATGTCGCCTTTAGCGAATGAATGATGACCGACTTAACTTTGGGCTACCTAGCTAGCTAGCTATTGCCAATTCAATTGTTGCCTACAAAAGGCAAAGGAGCTCATTGGCATGCATGGTCTTGGATGTTTAATAACTTTTATGCATTCCATTGAGTTAGACTAGATAGCCTAATAACTTATACATATATGTTTTTGCTTTGTGACTTTGAGTGTCGACGTAAAAAATGTATAGAAGATTATTAAATTTGTCATGTATTTTTCATGTGTAACTTACAGAATACTTAGAATTCAATCAAAGAGTGTGAAACTTAGATAAAGCTTCTTCAGATTTATATCTGAATATCTTAATGGAGAACGCTACATACATTTGTACCTTAAGATGAATCACATCTGTTACAATATTACTTATCCCTAATGTTGATGAGTTACCACTATTTTTACTCTCTACAAATTATATGTCTTAATGTTTCAAGATTTTCCTAATTAGGTCGTAGCCCCATCTAAGGAAAAACTTCCATCGTTCATAGGGTTTGCTTAAGCCTCTCACTGTATTCTACAAGCCCTTCAAATCTCTTTGGGGGAAGTTCTAATGTCTATGAAAAATAAAGGGAGTGCATAGTAAAGTTAATTAAGTTTGAGTATAAAAATCGGTGAGTGTCTGAGTCCTGAATGTGGGTCAACATTCTTACGCATGCGACAAACCTCCAACAAATAATATGCACTCTCTCTCTCTCTTAGCTCGTTCCAACTTATATCCTTTTACTTGTCTGTAATCTTTCTTGACTTGACCGTTGGAGTTGATTTTAATCTCTATCGAAAATAACTTGGTAAGCTCAAGTTCTTTTACAAAATGTGATGTCACCGTACGGTTTTCATTTTAGGCTTCACAATTCAAACACACAGCCTTTCTTGAAATGTGTCAACATACATGACACATATCTATCTCAATTTGCATAATTACGTTAGATTAAATCATAATTAATATGCAGATAATATCTGTACATCACATGCATTTAGCTGTATACTACTGTTAGGTTGAATTGTCAGAAGTCAGAATTCAGAGCTTACAATTCACGATTGCCCAAACGTTCAAAAATCATGGCAACAATTCCAAACCCATGAATGATTAAGACTTAAGAGAACTACAGTAACAGCAGCAAATATTAATAAAATAATAAACAAGTCACAATTTTCTACTCCAACATCTGCAAGAGAATTATAAACATAGGTGGCGGGAATAAAGGAAACAACTTAACCAACCAAATATATATCTATAGTGACTAATTAAGTGCTTGGGTTTGGGTGGCTGTGTTTTTAATTATCTAATTAATTACCCTGGTCCCAGATTGATTTGATATTAATGGGAGGGTAGTTGGCTGTTTGTCACAGAAGCGATAGAGCAGGTGAGATGAGGCCAAATGAAAAGAGAGCCATGAAAGAGCGTGCTTGCGACTCCTAACCCGAATCTCTATACCAACTCACCCAGTTACTCACCATACCCCTGCTATGATGGATGAGCAAACCAAATAATAGCAATGCATTAACGAGGTGTTTGGTAAACAATTTTTTACAGTGTTTTTTGGTCAAAAGGAGTTTTTTTTTTTTTACTAAAATTAGTTGTTTAACTTAGTCAAAAAACTAATTTGAAAAAACTAATTTGATTAGCTTTTCGGAAGAGCTTTTTGGGTAATTAGCTTTTTGTCTCACAACTTTGTTGGAAACAGCTAATTAGTTTTTTGACAAACAGCTAATTCAAATAGGGAACAGCTGTTTGCCAAACAGGACCTAAGTTTTTCACTCTCCTTATTGTCTTCATGTGCATGCGCAACGTGTATTTCATATTATCAATTGGTTTGTTTGGTACATGGTAGCTATAGTTGTTCACTACTCCGATTAAACAAGAGGACAATTTTATCAGTGCGATAGTTACATATATTAATTATATTGTAGGTGTGTTTGATAAAATTAAGAGCATATGCATATTGTTTTTTAACTTACCATATATAACTTATTACTCATATAATGAGTGTTGATTAATTTAATAAGTACTGATGAGTATTAATGAGTATTGATCAGTACTAATAAGTGATTAAGTTATAACTAGCTAGGAAATATGAATGAATATTGATCATGAGTGTTGATGAGTCATGGTCAATGTTGATGTGAATGTTGGTGATAAATACTTGTGATCAGTTAAATGCAGCACACCCTAAATTCTTAGTGATCCTTCTATATTTTTCAAGATGCTGGTTATTTACCAAAACATGAGTGAATTAAGATGTATAATTGCATATTTTAATCAGTTATACAATATTTTTAGTGAGCATAACATGGGGGTAGAAGATGAGCTTGTCTAAGTTTATCAGCTCTCTAATAATATCTATGTTGCTCGCTAAAGTATCAATTATTTTGCTCATTAAAAATGTATTACAACTCACTTAAAATATTTAATGAGCTATACAGTATTTTTAGTAAACAAAATTAAACATATAGAAGCATATTTTAGTGAGCCCGACAAGGACTCCTGTACAATAAGTTGTATAACAATGGCCTCAATCATTACAAATAAAGAAAGTTATGATAACTATATATCGAGTTGACCTAGTTACATAAACTATTGTTACTACACATACTTTGTTTGTAAATTAATCATTTTATTAAATTTATTTTTTTAATGGCTGACCTAATTATTTCCTTTAATACCTAATACCTTTTTCTGATAATTTAGTTTGACCCCGAATAAAATCATGTGAAAATTATTGGACAAAATTGTAGAAATGAATTTCCTAACATTGCTGTTGGTTCTCTCAGTGTGTCCACAGTATGTGGCGATAATTTTTTCACAAGACACAGAGCTGTATACATATATGTAGAGGAATCAAATTCCAAGGAAAGTGCTCCACATTAGAAGACAATTTCCAGTCGTCCCTTCCGTAACCTAGATTTTGCCAATAATGTCCTAACTTTACGACATTCGAGAATTAAAATCAATGTTAATTCCCTAACCAAAAAAAAAAAATGTAAATAGGGAAAGTGAAAAACAGAAAGAGAATGTGATCATGCGAATTTAACCATCTAATATCTCCATTGCATATACGTATGACCTTTTGCTTCTCATTAAGTTAATGTAAATTATTATTAAAATTTGTGATGACATTGTTACTACTTATACAAGAAATCGAGTGCAGAAATAACATCATTTTAAAATTTAATTAAAATTATCTTTGTGAGTTAATATATTGCATTAATGGTCAAGAATAAACTTAATCATTGGAATGTTTTCAATCTATAAATCGATATAAATTAACTGATTTAAAGTCTAAACGACTTACTGATTCATAGAAAGGACAAAGACTAACTATTATTCATACTCGATTAGTTAGATGCTGATCAACTATTTCAATACGAGTTAGCGCAAAAGCAATATCAAAATTGAAACCCTAATTCCAATCTCATATGTCCATCCATGAAAAAAAGTCATGGTACAAACATATAGGATGACATAACATAGTGAATGTTGGTTTGGCTCTCAATAATGGCTTTAGGAGTCAATTTCAGAACAAGGAAATGCAACATAGCATTCCACTCATTTTTGTCACTTGGCCTATATATGCTAACATTTCACGTTCATTGTTGTGTGGCCATCAATGGGGTCCTTGATTGTCAACCCATTACTATACACAAACATATATAGATAAAAAATTTTAAGGTTCTTTTTTTCTCTCATGACCCCTCTATATGACCTAACCATATATAACTTTATAATTATATGTTAAATATCAAAAAGCATAAAGCTTGATTATGACTTCACAATAATTAGGATTAGGTATTGTACCATGGACTGAAGTGCCTCTAGTCTGACTTCGCATAGATTCTTATTTTTTGTGGAATGCAAATACACTCTCTAGAAGATTGGTTAATTTGTGTATTAGGTCTTTGTTGGGCTTAGTTTGATCAATTCCCTCCCCTCCCATAAATGTTTACTGAATTTACCAGACACATAAGACCATGTCCAATGTGTTGGTGATTTAGAATTTACTTGAAAAAAAATGATATACCAAGTTAATTGGTAACTCAACATATATAGAGATCCACCACTAAACATCACACAGTGCAACCTGAACCCAGATTATTTGCACTGATCGTTATAGATTTTCTGTTGAATTAAGTACCGACAAATTTGTTATGGTTTCTAATTCATGTCATATCTGTTAATTGAGTCTGCTAATCTTGTAAATGTCAAACATCAAATGTCAATGCATTGATCAACGTGAAGAAATTCCATCAATTTCCTGTTCTTACTTTTGGACTTTTGCCTTACGCACAGCTTCATATAGACAAAGCTTAAAGGTATCCCACAAATCTACAGTAGCTGTGCCTTTAATTAAGCCTTTTAACCTTCGGCGAGACTTTGGCACATTTTTTTAGTTCTAAAGTTGATCTAATTTGATTTATATACATGCCTTTTATCATAAACCGTAAAGCAGATTATAATATACTAACGTGGAAAGTATCTTCTACAATTATCTAAATGACGAGTTTAATGTTCCCACGAACTCAAATTGTGGGTCACAAACCCTGATTCAAGCTCCAGTGATCCTCAAGTTTTATATGATTTTTTTACAATAGTAAATATTGGTCACCTATTGGCCATCATATCTCAGGAAAGATCCAACAGAAAAACCAGCTCAGAAGAGTGGGGACAAAGTTGTTAGGGCCCAAGGCCAACCCATACACCCCCTTCCTCATCCAATTAATTGGCAAAGGAAGGTGTCCACCTAGATTCAAACCTAAGTGGGGAGGGTGGAGCAAATGAAAGCATGTCAATCTGCCAAAAGCAGATCGGCCTCCAGTTTTATATGATCAGACTAACTTCTATAGGGTAGTATGTAGAGATGCAATTGAGCCAAAAAATTTATAATTGATTTTTTTTTATTTCATAATTTAAATCTTTATGCAATTTAACTTGAAAACTATAGAAACATTTTTTAACTTTAAAATACTGCATCTCCTATTCAAATGAAAATTATCAAGCATTGGTTTTAATATTTAACTATATGAACATCTAAATTAATACAAAGTTTATGTATACTTATGGAACATAGGCTATCTCCCCCTCGAAATATTTAAATGGGCTTGACCAAGCCAACTTAAACTATGATCAAAATAGGTTCAAGCAGAGCTTTAACTGAGTCGAACCTGGGTGCTTGCCTAGCTGGCTCGATTTTTTATAGCTCTAATTAAGTACGGGGTTCAAGTTCAATTCAAGCATTCATGAGGAATAATGCAGATAATAACATAATAGAAACCTAAGTACTAAATAATTAACATTTGTAGTAATATCAATCAAAATAGGACAATACCATTTGCAGATAACAGATGCGATGTTCTTTTATGACAGCAACATAACAAGAATATATAATTAGATGATTGTCATTGAAGAGAAAAGTATCCAGCAAAGTTCAAATAACTTGATGATATCTCAAGATCATATTCAGAAAGTATCACTAATTAAGAAGATAATTAAAACATCTGAGAATTCCCATTTTGACTAACAAATAGTTGTTCTTACTACCAAGCATAACCTTCCAAAGCAGCATCCATGGCGTCTGTATGAGCAATTAATTAATACTCCATATATATGTTTCTAAAGAGCGCCCGGCATGACATACTTAACACGATGAGGATCAATCATCTCCAACTCACCTTCAACGATCATGAACTTAATGTCACTAATTGCCCTTTTGAAGAGATTCGATGGGATCCCAAACAAGAAATGCAGGCACTTATTCACAAGAGCTAGCAAAACCTTCCCCATGTGCCATGTTCATTACAATTAGAATTAGAATGATCTTGCTATGTAATCAACAGACATTGGCTTAATTAGAGAAGAAAGAGAGACAATGAGAGGCATATGTTTTGGATGTTCACTTGTGTTATATGGCTTTTTTCAAGTTAGTCTGAGTAAATGCAGGTTGCCTTCCCTAAACGCACGCACATAACTAACTATTTGGCTTCATGCAAAATGAATGAATGCCGAGCCTCCCCTATAGAGTGACCTTCGCCGGCTAGCTCTTTGATTCATTATCTTTGTACCGAGCGTGTGTATTATATTTATTTTTAATTCTTCAGATAAGGGTTTCTTTTTAGAGAGTAAGCTGTTCACCTATACATTAATACATAGTATGTACCCCTTATATTGTAGTCTTGAAAATATCGTCCTAGTGCATATGATAGTTTTTTTTTTTGGGGGGGGGGGGGGGGCGGGGGGATGGGGATCGGTAAACATTGAGAAACAATAAACAGATCACGTATTCTTTTGGAATAAGATTCATATTTTTGAACGTATAACACAATTTGTACGGTGTACCTACTAAATTTTATATACAGCTATCTAGTAATAGTTTGTTATAAAAACGACAAGGATGGAATGAGATTTGGGTCAGCATGGCAACCAAATCTCTTGTTTAGGCATTGCATATTAACCTTCTTTTTTTTTTTTTTCTTCACCCTCATCTGTTTGCTCCATTTAGGCTAACGATGAGCTAGATAATCTATTATGACACTTCATATTTTTGTTTTGCAACAATGATTCATTGTGTACATTTTTATTTTATTTTTTTGGGTTGCAAAGAAAGAGTCACAGTTTTCAAATCTAATTATCCACCAAGTCCAGGCTCCCAGATCAAATTGGGAGTCCGGCCCAAACCATGGTTGACCTAAATTAGATTTGGTCCAGCTGAAGGAACCCGGAGTTGGACTTCGTATTTATCCGCCTACGAAGTGGGGCCCATCTGACAACGTGGCCAGGCCTACTGGGCCCTGTATTGGGCCCCTCACTCGAATTCGCAGCGCGCTAAAAAGAGGAGAAAGAAAAAAGAAAAAGAAACTGAAATTTGGAGGGATCAGAGGGAGAGAGAAGGAAGAAGGGAAGAGAAGGAGAAGGAGAAGAAAGAGCGGAAGCGTATGTGACAATTTCTGGAGTTCCAAGTTTACAATTTGATTTTTTTTTTCCCCCCAGATAATTAAACTTTTCATAGGAAAATTAAAAGGGGAGAGAGATTCGAAATTCACGATGGGGGTTTTCTATCTGATATCGCTGCCGATGACATTGGGGATGGTGGTGATCACCCTGAAATACTTCGCAGGTCCACACGTTCGTCTTTATGTCTTCTTCACCGTCGGATACGCCTGGTTTTGTTCTCTCTCTATAATCTTCATCGTCCCTGCGGATATTTGGACGGTATTCTATTCAATATTCAATATTCATTCATTCATTTCCCCACTTTTTGTTTTTTTTTTAATTTTTTTTATCCCTGTCGATGTGGAATTAGGGTTTTTGCAATCTTATTGGGCATATTTTTCTATCGCATAAGAGTTACATTTTTTGAAGGTGTTAATTTGATGGGATTAATCATTTTACTCCTGCGACCTCCTAATTCAAGGGTGATTAGTAACTCATGTGCTCCTAAATCAATTATTGGCCATTTTCACTTTTATTATTAAATAAAGGTGACCGTAAAGGTGTCGTGTAAGACCTGGTAGGGGATTACGGAGTTAAGGTTGCCAATAGTGTGCCAATTGCCAAGCTAGGGGTTAAGCCCTTTTGTTGGTGAGACCTAAGAGGATATATAACAGAACAATTGGATTGCTGTTGGAAATACACACCAGCTCATTGGTTATTTCTGCTCCATAAGTGTGAAACACTTTGTTATCATGGGTTTGGATATATAAGTCATGGATTTGGATTTGGACCGCAATCAATGCAGTGAAAGTGTGAAACACTTTGTTCTCTAAGCAAAATATGTTGAGAACATAAAGGGTAACGGACTAACAGGCATAAGGACAGAAAAATCAAATTACAACAAAAGATGAATTGTTTCAATAAATACAATAATCATTTCCTTGCATGTCAATACCCTTTGTTTCTTAGCGTGGACTGTTGGGAAGTTGTGCCATATAGCAGGTTGACTGCTTCTACGGCATTATGTTTGAGAAACAGGAAGCGCACTTTTTGCATTGCCTAGCGATTAAGGCTTCTTGAAGACTAACTCAAGAGTGTTAAGAGGTCTTGGTATTATTGGTCTTGCAGACAATAGTGAATCGCCAGAACTGGGTAATTTCTTTCTTTTGGAGCTGGTCATATTGGAGCACATTTCTGTTAACTTGGTATGTCTTCTCTGGTCCTAGACCTGCCTGTCTAAACTGGGTTTCTGTCAAACATGATATATTGTTTGTCCAATTTTATGAACTTATGATGTGTCCATGGGCTGACTTGCTGATGAGTGAGGGGCAAGTGATTGCTTTAGATATCTGTTTCATGAATTTCAGAGCTCAGTGATGACTGATGAGATAGCCTTATATCTTTGGATTATGTGATTTTTCTAAGCAGGGCTGTGGTCCCCCTTCTTCAGGGTTATGAAGATGCTGGAGACTTCACAGTGACAGAGAGACTGAAGACCAGTATACATCGAAACCTGGTCTTTTATCTAATTGTTGGATCCATTGGCGTTATTGGACTTATACTCCTTGTCACCATGCGCAGGAACCTGTAAATTCCCTATTCATCTCGTCAATATGATGCTTTCTTCTTGCTTCTCATCTTACTTGATGTTATTAGCCAACGTGATTGCATGATGTGTCCTTGTTCTTGATATCTGATCAATACCCAATCCTTCTTTTTGGGTAAACCAGGCGTGGAGGTGCCCTTGGTTTTGCGATGGCCTGCTCCAATACTTTTGGACTTGTTACAGGAGCTTTCTTACTTGGTTTTGGTTTGAGTGAAATTCCACGGAGCCTCTGGAAGAAGGCAGATTGGACCTTTAGGCAGAAAGCATTGTCTCATAAGATCGCTGACATGGCTATGGAGCTGGATGATGCTCACCAAAACTTCTCAAATGCAATTGTGGTAAGTACCAGAGCATTGGTTAGTACACAAAACTTAACATGGTGTGAACTAGCATGCTAATTGAAGAGATTTTTCTTCTGTTGTGTGCTATGGCACCTATGATTTCAATTTCTTTAATCACGAGTAGGATATATCATATTGGTTGTGCATCTATTAATATCCATTTTAGTGTATTTTCTTGCTGTGATCTTTTGGCTTCGGCTTTGGGGTACTCCTGTGAGCTGTGGGAGTTGATTTTTGTTTCCATTTTGGCCACCTAGGTACTCCTTTAACATCGGGCTATGGTTCTACCCAAACCCCGGAGCTCTGGTTTTCTGGGAAGAAGAGAATTGGAAACTGTTCTGTTATTAGTATTTCCTTTTGTCAAAACTTGCCATAAATCTGGTATGATTCTCCTAGAAGTTTGAGGACAGCTTTAGATGGCTTATGTGACTGTATACCAGTCATCCACTGAGCGAATCTGCTCTAGAGGAGTTAAGTGATGATTTGTTCTTTTCGTTTTCTTCTTTTTTTTTGTTTTTTGTTTTTGTTTTTGGCGGAGGGGGGAATGATAAAATGCAGATGAACCTTCAAGTTTTGGTCTAGACTAGGCTGACTAATGCTGAATGAAACTGAGAAATTGGCTATTTGTTATATATGTGTCCAATCATAAGTTTGGTTATTTGTTGTGTGTTTTTAATTTGCTCTGCTTTCTTTTCATCTGAAGGAAATAAAAAACCGATGCTTGTAACTGAGAATGCCTAATATTTGGATGTTTTCATAGTGTTTGTTATCTATATGTTACGTGAAAAAATGACATGGTTATCCGTTACAATTACAACCCTCAAGTTATCATTTTGCTTCGTACTTTTCACTGGTCCAGTACCCTTGCATTACTTTTATGTGATATCATTCATGATTATGAATTCTGATGGACTTGTTGTCTCCTCAATTAGTTGTTTCACTGATGATAGTTTCTATTAGATTGCTCAAGCGACATCCAACCAAATGTCCAAGCGTGATCCCTTAAGGCCTTGCATGGATGTTATTGATAGGATGGTAGCTCACATGGTATGGCAAACCTTTCTTTTAATTCTTCTAATAGTATAAATTTGATGTTCTCTTTTTATGTGTTTTTATTTTCCCTTCTTTCGTTTGGAAGTTCAAAGAAGATCCTTCCTTCAAGCCTCAAGGAGGTAAATTGGGTGAAAAGGATATGGACTATGATGCAGATGAGAAATCAATGGCTGAACTTAGACGTCAGCTTAGAGTAGCACAGGAACAGTACTATAGGTACAAGAGGTAAGCTGGACAAAGAAATGTCTATAATTCTTGCTGGCATAATTCCCATTGGTTCCATAATGGTAATTCCTGTTCTTGATGACATGTGAACTCTGTGGTTTACAAACCCAACCTTGGCCAACGTGGATGTGGTGATGGAAGAGGTAGAGAGGAATTACTATTGGGGGTGGGGGATGGGCCTATAAATAAGGACTACCCATGGTTGGTTTAGATTTATGTGGGTGGGTTGAGGGGGTGCGCTAGAGGGTGGACAACGTGGAGGTGTTATGATCTCAGCCTTCTGTTCTATGGACTAAGATAACATACCTGTATGCGCACATATGCTTGGGCATTAACGCACACACACACACCTGGATCTTACTGAAGTAAGCTTTGGGGAGATCTAGATGTGGGTAACTTGATGCTTGCAACCAGAAAGGCTACCCAGAATTTTAGGCCTGGGTTTGTTCATTTGTCACCTAGGAAAAGTGGTCTTGTTAAACATGCAACACTTTTGCGTCAAGCATTTGACCTTGAACATTCGAATTGTTTCTCATTGTTATGGAGCGACATGGGCCAAACAATATGACAGTCATTGCTTTGCATAATAATATGAGCTGATAGAGAACTCAAACTTATGCTCCTAACTTGCTTGTTTTAGTGTGAAGGACAAGGAATGTACATTTAATATCTTACAATGGCATAAAGCTATTTATACTCCTCCCTGTGTGGGGGATTCTTAACCTTTTTGGCTCTTTGCTACGCAACATTTATCCACATATTCCTCCCTTCCATACGACAATGAAGAAAGTAGAGAGTACCGAATGACCTATGTAGAAGATAGGTTGAGAGCCAGTTTCCTGACTTGAAATGCCTGCCAGTTTTACATGAGAGAACATATTCAATATTCTGTTATGGATGCCCCAACGAATGTGGGGTAGAAATTTTTGATAGTTTTTTACTGTTTTCTTGTTGATGGTCATCAAACTTTTTGATGAAGAATTCCAAGATTACACTAGCAGTTGGGACACCTGCCTTGATTCTTAGTTGGACTTGAGGTTTGAAGTGGTTGCTAATTTGTTGTGTGGTGTAACATTGCCAAAACCTTTAATCTGGTTGCAAGCATTTAGAGGGAAGCTTTTTGCTATTTCTAATTATTTCTGTTATTTTGCAGTGAATATATGACATGTGTCTTGGAAGCCCTTGAACTGGAAGATACCATTAAAAACTATGATCAGCGTCATGCAACTGGATGGTTTGTTGTCCTATTCAGCAAGGCATTTATTGTCTTTCCATTGTCGCTACCTTGTCTGCCGCAAACACATCTTATCTTCAGACACTGTAATTAACAGTGGGTTTCATAGTGGGCTGGCATACGTGAGTACACCAAGGAGCAATTTTCCCTAAACCAGATACAAGCACTGCAGAGTGTGCTGGATAAAGTAGTGTCATAGTGACTTTAGGCCGAACTTATTGGTGATGGGTTCACCGTGGGATGGGTTGAACTTGATATAAGTAGTGAAAGAGAACAGTCTTTGAACTTAATCAAATCTGAATTGTCCTGTTCTTTCGAATCAACCCTATCAATTTGGTATTTGACCTTAATGCCCAATTCTTCAAGGATGTGGGTAGCTCACTAGTATACCAGATTTTCTCCTTTCTCTGGAACTCAAAATTTCTAGACGAGGGCAGCCGCAAGATGGATGAAATATAGAGGCAAGGGTGAGTGATGTAGGATGCCTTAAGAGCAATTCTTAAAAAGGGAACAATTGAAGTAAGACGCTCTAAGAGCAATTCCCACATGGAGAAAATTCACATAAGAATTTTCAAATACTCAATATTTCAATTCATTCTAGTGTGTCTCACTAATACATGATAAAAGAGTTTAAATAGAGAAGAAACCTAAAACATTAAGGAAACAAATAGATACCTAATCTAAGAGATATTATTTACTACTGTTCAAGAACCAACTCAACCAAAAGTTTAAGCTGATAGTTGAAGGTTCAGGAATAGGTTTATTCTCTAACATGCCCCCTCAAGCGAATGCTCTTTGGGCTTGAAGCGTGGATGCTGCAAAGGCTCCCTTACTTGCACAATAAATAAATATGGGGGCTGCTAAGATTTGAACTTGAAACCTCTCGCTCAGAAAGGCTCTAATACCATATTCAAGAATCAACTCAACCAAAAGCTTAAGCTGATGGTTGAAGGCCCAGGAATAGATTTATTCTCTAATAACTACCTAAAAGGATAAGTGAAAAGATAATATTCCTAAAATATAACCTATGAAGATAATGAATTATAAAAATACTTCACATATGCCGATATTAAGATATATCCATATCTTCTTAATTCTTCTTTATCTTTATCTTGCACTAGTGAGACAGTGGAAAAGGGTAGGCACAATGGAGTGGGAGTAAGGTAGCTGACCGGACTGGATAAATTGCTGCCATCATAGTACCTCTGTTGGAGAAAGACTTGGAAATCAACAGTGGGAAGCCACCCTGTATGATTCTTGAAATCTAGAGATGGGGGATTTGAGCGAGTTATTTTGCTGATGTCATGGTCCAATCTCCAGTGTCTGTAGATTTTTTTTGGGGGGGGGGGGATGGTGGAGAGGGAGGGGGGAGGGTGCAGCTGCACTGGACATGTTGTTTGAATTGGACTGATGGGAAGCCTTGCGATATATCTCATTTACTAGACCTGTTTGTTCAGACCTCTGAATACAACCTTGTGTTTCATAACTGCTCTAGAAAGCATAAAGGGAGAGAAACGCCTATGTGACGTTCTTGTAGCATGTGCGTGTAAGAAAAGTTGGGTTATGAACTTATGATCTCTTCATGTACACCAAGTGATTATCTAATTTCTGCATGTCTTCAATTTTTCAATTTTTATGCGATCTAGCATTGCCAACTAGCTCAGGTCCCCCCCCCCCCCCAAAATAGCTTCTTCTTTTTGATCGTCCATTATGTTGGAGTGGACAATTGGATCCAATTATCAAATGATTTATTAAATCTATTTTTGAAACTCAGATTGCAGTTGGAAGCTTCTAAGTGTGTTTTCCTAATATCATATGGTAGGAGTAGGTTAGTATGACAGGAACTTTAATTTTTTGCTTGCAGGAAATATATCTCAAGCCTAAGAGGCAGTCGTCCTGGGAATCTGGGCTCCATCTTAGATACTTCTGGTAATAACAACTTCCAAAGCGACCTATCTAGTCATTGGTGGATTTGATGACTTAAACGAAAGGGCTATTTTAGCGCAGAGTTTCACGGGTGGGAGTGTGAGAAGCTTTAGCAGTATTCTATTTGTTCTACTAATCCCTCAAACATCTGTTAATGGGCAGTTATTCTCCCGTGCCTTCTTTTTAGGATGTCTTTGTGATACTCATCTGTATTCCGTCAGGCTTTGGAAGCTTTTTTACTGGTGTTTTACTATGTTGATACCTTTTGTTTTCTTTTTTTATAAAGTTTTTGGGGAGTTGCTTTGATCTTATTGCTAATATCCTCGTAAAGTTGAAACAGAGAAATTGTTGCTTTATTGCAGAGTTGTTATGGCGATGTATCCTGAGGAAGCGGCTTCAAAGACTTTTGTCTATCATACTTGGTTGTATGTCAGTTGCAATTCTTTTGGCAGAAGCAACACTACTTCCCAGTGTTGATCTGTCTCTTTTCTCCATACTCATCAAGTCTGCGAGGAGGCATGAGTTGCCCGTGGAGGTATTTGAGAATAATTTCACAGCATATTTCTTTTTTGTAGACTTCATTGCTTGGGTCAGGTTACCACGTAGGCAAACACCATGCCCTTCTTGCACCCGAACCTTTTATTCCAGAAACAGAATTTTGGTTCACGAATTTAGTTCCATCAATGACATTTAAGTTCAAAAAAATATTCAATAAATTGTGCATGTCATATTGACAATGAGAACATCGTTTGGTGTTACAAAGAGACACTTCTTCAAATGCAATCCTCATTCTTGTCATGAGGATTTTGCTTTTGGCAAAAACGGTGTTGGTTGACTCGAAATTTGTTTAGGCAAGAACGTTGCTCAATCAGCAGTGATGTTTTGGAATATAAATCTATCCCTTAAATTGTATTCCCAGTAGATTCTACTTCCACGCTACACACAAACGCCTTCCAAACACGGTTTAGAAATTGATATCTTATATTTTATTCTCCATCTTTTTTTTAGAAAAAATATAATATATTGTTTTAATTATTGAAAGGAAATTGATACAGTAAGATATTAGAAAACCTTAAACAAGGGGGAACAGGGATAGGGTCAATTGACAATTAAGTACCATTATTAAATAGATAAACAAAATTAAAAAGACCAATCAAATAAAATGACATATCATTTAAAGTAGTAAAATTAAGAAGCCATAACATAATGTCATGACATTAACACAATTATGGCTTTGAACCCAAGATATATCTCTATTTGTACCAATATAATCTATAAGTTTTAGTGCTTATCATTCCAAGTTGATGTGATCATTGTATTGTTGAAGTGATCATTTTATACTGTTATGAATTCCTATTGTTTTGTCCATCAATTAGGCTTTTAGGTTGGCAAAATGAATTGATATTCACGTGACCGTCTTCACTTCTTTGATTCCTGACAGGTTTTTGCATTCATTCCTCTGATGTACATGTGTTTATGTACATATTATTCATTGTTCAAGGTTGGAATGATGGCGTTCTACTCACTGATGCCAAGACAAACAAGCTCTGTCAGCCTTCTTATGATTGTCTCGTGAGTCATTTAACATTTCTTAGCACGCATTCTAGATTTCGAGTATGTAGTCATTGGCATAGATTACATCTTTCAAGCAGAAGGCTAAAGTTATATATTTTCTATTGACAGAATGGTTGCTCGTTATGCACCGCCAATTTCTTACAACTTTCTAAATCTTATTCGCCTTGATGGGAATGCTAAGACTATCTTTGAAAAGGTATGTCATTTAATTAGGTTTTGAGTTAATGATTCCAACTAAGAACTCATAAAATTTAATGGCTCTGTCACATCCATGGAGATGGATGCATTTGAATGATGAAACAGGAGAGCAAGGACTAATTTAATAGTTAAAGGTTACTGTTACTTGATAATCATATCTGGATGGCCGTTGTTTGCAATGCCATGTGTGTGTTGAGTGATTAATGAATGTGAAAAGATAAACTTCTACTCAGGTGAACAGTCAAGCTTGTGCAGAGAGTAATGTGTCTACATTGTCATAATTCGATTTTTTGTTAAAAAAATTGTCGTCAGATTGGCTTTCTCCCATATAACCAACGATAGAAGAGCTGTGTTGCTTGTCCTGAGATGATAGTACTCTATAGTGGAAAACTGAGAATGCAATCACTGTGCATCCTGTTTATGTATGGAATTGCTAAGGCTGCAGAACCTGTGCCAGTTAGTTGGGTAAAACAGTCCTGTTTGTGGTGGTCGAAAACTCTGCAGCAACTAGGTTAAGCATGTAAAGCTGGAAAAATTCAAGAGAAACATTGATTTCTTTTGCATACAACCCCCAGTATGATTGTGCTGCAATGGTTTCTGGCACGGCAAGATGGTATTACCCAGCGTTACCCCCGATATGAACTGTGAGAAGATGGTGTTCAAAGAATCCTTGAAGTACTTGGTGTGAAATAATTTTCTTCAATATTACGAATATAAAAGTCAACAAATAGTTGTAAGAATACAATGATTTCTGGTGTATATGAAATATTTTCAGTCATGTGCCAGTCTTGACCTACTCTTCTTAAGCCTTAGCTGCTACATGTTGCTTTTTATTCTGTCTCAAAACTGAACTGGAGGGAGAACTTATCAAGGCAGTGTGTCAATAGGTTAATGGATTGGACTACCTAGATTAGCTTGCTTCAGTTGATCTAGAACTTTCTTATTGAGCTATTTTATGGCATTTCTGTATCCAGTTACACTTTTATTCATATGAATTTTAACGAGTAATTCTATAATCACTGTTGTATTTTCTTGGAAAGTTTGAGCTAAATTAATGAGTTAAAAATTAATTATATTAAAGATAAATGTATTTGTCAGTTGCAGAGAATCAGTGTATGCTGTTGTGTTAGAATTGGGTCCTTCATCAATTAGTGAATTTGAATGAATGCATCCAGTTGACCAACCCTGCTACTGTTGCAAAATTTTGATTTCAGCGAATGGGAACTATCGACGAAGCTGTGCCCTTTTTTGGGACAGGATTCAACAGACTCTGCCCTCTTATTATGGTTATCTACACGATTCTGGTTGCGAGTAACTTCTTTGATCGAGTAATTGGTTTTTTCGGAAGCTGGAAAGTTTTGAAGTTTCATAGTGAGGCAGATGATATGGATGGTTTTGACCCATCAGGAATGATAATCTTACAGAGAGGTAAAACCTGGCAGAACTCATCTTTGAATTCTGTAACTGATGCTTGTTGAAAGTGAACTACAATCGTGGTTCACGCAATATTGTGAGATCCAGCATTTTTGTCTGCATATAGCATTGCTGTACTAAATACTTTTTCCTAATGCAGAACGTTCATGGCTTGAACAAGGACACAAAATTGGGGAGCAAGTGATACCTTTGGCAAGGAATTTCAGCAACATAAGCATGGTAAAACATGATCCACTTTCCAGGATTTAAATGAGCCGTTATTGGAGTATCCTTAATTATTCGACTTGGGTTACAGTGATACATAACACAAAATGTATCATTAAACCGTGGTTGCCTTTGTTGCAAAATAGCTTGGAGTCAATGCTGGTGTTCAAAAACACAATCTCTTCACAACGTGGTTTTAAGAGTTTGGATACCTACATTTGAACCCCCCCCCCCTGTTTTTCTTCAACACAACACAATGCACCTTAGGTGGGACTGTAGTGTAAACGTTTGTTTTGAATCTCACATGGCAACATTTACTTGTTCACCAGCCTCTTTCGATTTAATATGTTTTCAGGATGACATCGAGGCTGAGCCAAGGAGGTCCCCATCAAAAGATGGTGGGAAAAGAAGTTCAAGACTTGAGATTCATCAATATAGTGGGAACAGGGTGTCGATCAGCAACAAATATGCTGCCATCAGAGAACAAAACAGACAAACATCCAGCTCAAGGTCAGCAGAGAACACGAAATCCTCTGTAAAGGTCTCGTTGTTGAACTCAGGGAGTTCGAACTGTACCACCAACGAGACAGCAGCTCAGTCATCTAGGTTGTCTTCAACGTGGCAAACAATGAAAACAGGTTTCCAGAGTTTCAGGACAGAAATAGGGTCAAAGAAATTCCTTCCTTTGAAACAAGCCCCAGAAATGACGAACGTCAGCCATGACTCTTCATCCTCTGAATCTCTGGATGAAATATTCCAGAGATTGAACCACCCTCCTCTAGAACATGTCACATTTAGTGATGATGAGGATGATGGTTTCGGAGTCAAGGATTTGAGTTCAAGAAGATGAAACATGTGGCCTGATGAGGAGAACTGTACAGAAGCAGCAACATTGTGGTTACAAATGCAGTTGATATGATTGTATAGGTGTGGCGGTAAGGGTTCATTGCGGTGCATGAGCAGTTGAGCACAGCTCTTTGATGTTGTTGTGACATTGGGGCCATTTGACAAGAACTGACTGGCTACAGTAAATCCTTATACAGGTTGAAAGATGATTCATACAGTTGAGAAGCTCAACACATTAGGAAATTGGTGTCCAAGTGTTTCTTCGTGGATAAATTACCTGATCGACCTCGTATCTGATACCCACTTTGGATATGTATATGTATACATTTGATATTTGTTATTCATGTATAGTAATATATAGGAAATATCACTATCAGGTACCTTACTTTATATGGAAATTATAACAAGGGGACCATGTTATTAGAATATATTTAAAAGGGTCAATAATCTGTGAAAACTATTTTAAGAGGGTCGTTCATTGTTTTCCTTTTCTTTTTAGCCCTTAAACTTTTCATATTTGTATTTTAGTCCAAATCTTTGAAAATTTACTTTCGAAAACTTAAATTAGTGCATGTGTAGTTTCTCTCGTTTAAGTTCAAACACGACAATAAAAGTTCAAAATGTGTACATTAGAATCATGGTGACGCCAAAACTTCAAATATTTAGTTTACTGTATATTTTGCCCCCAAATTTTTGACTCAGTAGCTAATGTGGAAAGGCTTATTATTAATTTTCATGCAAAAGGAAATTCTGAATCCCACCCAGTCAGTGGAGAATCTCAGCCTTAAAATCTCTATCAACGATTCACTAAATTTTTTTTCCCAAAAGCAAGCAACAATATTACAAATCTTCCAATCCCACTCAAGATCTCATTTGACATACCATAACTTAATTTTCATATTCTTAAATGCAAAATATCACGGCTTTCCTTTTTTTTTTTTTTATAACACATGTCAAGATTTATTTCAGCTTAGGTATATATTACTTCCCTAAGTTATTATTTCCACAGAATTTACCAAACTATAACCACTTAAATCAACGACTTAGATTTAGTGTATAAATAATTTTGATAGTTAAGATTATACTAAATTCTGCAAATTACTCCCGTTACATCATTCTAAAATTTTGTAAAGATTACTATTATAATAGTATAGATAGTTCGTGATTCCAGAAAAATTAGATTTCCTCATTCATTCGACCACATCATTGAGTCTATACATGGGTTCATGGTATAAGTGCTGGGGTACAGGAAGCACTCAAATCAAAATCCTGGGCAAAACGGCCCAACTCAATTGGGCTTTTCCTGTGAAGCAGATCACCTGTAATTTGCAGGGGTTCTTAATTCTTACTTATCCACCCCCTATTCCACTCGACTTCTAGATTAAAAAGGGGAAAAAAAGAGAAAAAGAAAAGAATGTCAACTGCACTTCCTATCGAACCAATAGCAAATCAGAATAAACCCCCTCGATCCGGGCCAGGCCAGTACGGTACATCCCAACCGTCGGTTTCATTGAGAAAACACAAGTATCCTTACTATTCGTCGTCGGATTGACACCTTGACTCTGCTATGCATATACGAACTCCCCCCACTTGTTTCAAGTTTCTGCTCGCTTCACACACACAGACAAAGAAAGGGAAATAGGCGACTGTTTCTAATATCTGCGATTCAAATTCTCAAGATTTGTTAGTAACTAGGTTAGGGTTTCCTGTCTTCTCTCTCTTCGCTCAGTCTTCATTCTGTCTTCTCTTTCTTGGATTGTCCTCGTTCTCTCTCTTCAATTCCCTCTCTTGTTTGTCATTCTTTTCGATGGATCATGGAAAAATTGTTCACCGCCGTATTAAACGGCCACATCTCTATGTATGGTCTGCCAAAAATCTGTTTAGAACCTGCGCCTTGGACAATGTGGTGGAGCCACTGCCAATGGGCGAGAAGAGGCTTAATCTGCGTGATCGTTGGATGAAGCGTCGACTTCGTTTTCACCAGACCCAGTAAATTGCCCTCCACTATTGACAACATGTTGCCGCCGCCTCATACGGTGGCAATTCAGCCGCCGTTGTCTCAGACGGTGGTGGATCTGCCGCCGCCATTCGACAAGGTGGCGGAATTGCCCCTGGTCACTGTGGAGGATTCCAAGAAGTCAGAAGACCCATCGCCAACGGAGGTGGAGGTGGAGCATGAGGTATGTTCTTTGAATGTATTTAATTCACTTTTTCGTATTTTACTAGTATTTTGCTTTTAGTTCATCTCATTTTTTTCTTTGCCACCACAGTTTGTGATAAGGGTTCTGCAAAATTACTGGGAATTAATGGAAACTAGTGACAATTCTGTTTCAAAATTACGTGATCTGGATGAGAAGTCAGAAGACCCATCGCCAACGGAGGTGGAGGTGTAGTAATCTTTCAGTTGTTTGACTAATTTGACATCTAACTCACATTAAACGGGAACAACTGGTTCGTTTCTTAATATGTTCAAAAGGGAATGCTTCAAAGAATTACAATAGGATCATTTGAATGAAGAATGTCGTTCTCTGATATCAGTTGAGATAATTCAAAAATCTCTCTTGCAGAATCAATTAGAGCAGAACCTTTCTCACATACCTCATACTCCACCTCCACCTCCACCTCCGTTGGCGATGGGTCTTCTGACTTCTTGGAATCCTCCACAGTGACCAAGGGCAATTCTGCCACCTTGTCGAATGGTGGCGGCAGATCCACCACCGTCTGAGACAACGGCGGCTGAATCGCCACCGTATGAGGCGGCGACAACATATTGTCAACAGTGGAGGGCAATTTATCCGTCGTGGAAGAAGGGTCGAGGATATATCAAGGTGATCTTGATGATCTGCTGGACAAAGAAGAAGAAACCTGAGCAAATTTGTAAGTGTACCGATTTTCATTGTAGACATGACTGAATTTTCTGTATTTTGTGTGACCGATAGTACAATTTTTTTTTTTTTGGTAATCAGCGGCAGCCGGCAGTGCCTCCTAGTCCTCTCAATGTTATTTCGATTTTCTTCCTCTGGCCACTGCTATTGCTAGTCTGCTGCCTCTCGAGGTCTTGCCCACTTCTCGCACTCTCCTCTCCCCATACTCTTGTGGAAAAGAGTTTTTTCGACAATGAAAATCATAAAAAATAGACTTTGGAATCGAATGTATGATTCATTTTTGAATGATTGCTTGGTTTATTATATGAAAAAAGATGTATTTGACTCAGTTTCTAATGATTTTATCATGTATCCATTCCAAAAAAAAAGGACAATTGTAATAGTAGATTATGTAATATTTTATGTATTGTAATATTTCATGTATTGTTTAAACTTTATGTTATGGTACACTTGGTGATAAATGTTCGTATGTGGACACCCCTAATTCAAAACCCTAGATCCGCCACTGAATGGAGGACTAAAAAATATTTATAGATCGCTTGAGCAATTATCTCAGCTCTCGAGTCTGTAATTCAATCACTGTAGTTTCAGTCATTAGATACAATATTTCTGTGATGCTTCATTGCTTCCTGTCAAATTGATGTTCACGGGTTATTAGATGCAATATCCTGTTGTTTGTCGCATTGTGGTTCCATTGCTTTGTCATTAGATGTTGCATTGGATGTTCACGGGTTATTGGATGTTCCAGGAAATATATGAATATATCCATTCAAATCGGTAATTCAAAGTGTCCTACAGCTATGCGTTCACTTCCTTATATCCTATGCCAAGTATGCATACATATATGTGCTCTTTGACGAGTAATGAAACTCACTGCAAATGTTGATATCTCAAATGCTACTGTGGAGTTCAGATCGAACTTTTGTTTGTTTGTTTGTTAAGGATCTTCAGGTGGAGTTGTGCCTGTGTGCCTGTGTCTATCCTCCTTTTTGGGAGATGAGGTTGAGCTGACACAACCTGTATCAGCACCAGATTACTTGTAATTAGCACTTGAGACCGGTCCATAGTCGGCCCAGTCCCGATCCGGTTCGGGTGCCACTAGTCCGGTCCTGGTCTGGACTGACTATAGACTGGTCCGATAAGTGTTGTTACATGTAATTTCCTAATGCGCTAAAATTTTGTTGTTATTTCCTGTGTGGTTACAACTGTTGGTTTTGGAACATCAATCGTCATTACTCATCAGTAATATTTTGTAAAGATGATGAGTAAGCAGTTTGGTGAAACTTAGCATCATATGTGGTTGGCTGCCTTGACCTATTTTTAGTGTCCTGCAATGCATAAAGTGATGACGAGAGCTCATTACCCATGGAAAAACTCTGTTGCTCAGTGAGTCCTTTTCTTGTAGAGTAGGCTTTAAATGAGAACCATCTCTAGTGTGGGTTTCGTTTTCATGGGCTTTGGGAAGACCCAAATATAGAGTTGGCGTTGTGCTATTTTACTTTATTAGCTTTATTATAACCATAGTTGTTTAAGGTTTCAAATTTTTTTGTTCTTTGTCATGGAAGTTGTGTTGGAGGTGGACCAATTGTAAAAGTAAGACTAATATTGGATTTTAAAAAAAAAAAAAAGTTGATGATCTAGGCAAGGTAGGAAGAATCGACCCGGTAATCAAACCAGTTGGCAGAGTAGGTCGATGGTTCAACTGGTCGGACCGTTTAGACCGGGGTTGGACCGATTGATCCAGTTAACTGTCAAATCGGGTTAGATCGACATAACTCGGTGGCCTGAAAAATTTTTTTACATATATTTGTTAATTTTTTTTTCAAATTTTGCAGGGATCCATCACAATTTTCTTTGAAAACAATTATTTTTTTACCCAAAAATTATGCTGTCTCCCACCTCCCCTCATTTCTCTCTCCTCTCAGCGTAGAGATCCCTAGCCTTAATTATGTATGCTCCACTCTCTCTCGGTAACCCTCCCTCCCGTTCTCATTCTTATCCTTTCTGTCCTCTCTTTCTCTCTCTCCTTCTCTATCTATCTGGACCTTCATCTCAATAGAGTTGAAGAAGCTCTAGAGTTGGTTGAGCCGCCATCAAGTACTTATAGATCAGAAGCTCGACTTCAACCAGCTAAGATGTCTTCATTTCAAAATGATTTGATTTCAGATCTGAAATTTTGTCTCTCTTTCTCTCTTCCTTTCTTGAGATAACCTCTCCTTTTCTAACTTTTTCATTTCAGATCTGAAATTTCATTTCAAAATATCAAAATTTTAGGCTTCATTTTCGAAATCTTAGAACTCTAATTGTGAAAATTAGGCATGAGTTTGAAACTCTCATTTGAAATTTCGACTATGGAATCTGTTAAATCAATGTTGAGAATTTCAAAAATTATGTTAGCTTTGAATTTTGACTATCCTGGAGAACTGAGCGTTCGAGTTCTAGGGTGTGGACCCAAAAAAGCAACACGATCTAAGCCAAAAATACAATTCTGGCAAAAATAAAGGGAAAACCCGGTCCAACCGCGGGTGGGTCAGGTTGACCGAGTCAGCCAGTTCACCCAGATTTGACTGGGTTGACCAGTTCAATCTCCAAAATGGTTTTACACATTTTCCGGACTGGTACTCTGACCGGTTCCCGGTCGAAATGGTTGAACCGGCCAGTCCACTCAGGTTTTCTCAACCATGGTTTTAAGTAGGGTTGGCAATGGGGTGTATTTAGCCGTGTTCTCATTCATACTCATTTTCAGAATTAATATCCATATTCATACCCATACCCATACCCATATTCATATTTATACCCATCGAGTTTATAAAGTTATATCTATACCTATATCCATTGGATATAGAGGATATGCGGATTTTATTAAGATACATATGGACAAAAAAGAATTAAACTCATTTTGTACCCATATTCGACATCAAATAGTCAATATGTCATATTAACACTAAGCTTCCAATAACATATGTCACATCAAATACAACTAAAAGTTTGTCAATCAAAGCAATAAATTAGCGCTTGACAATTACAGTTTTAAATAAAATGTTTCGGTGATGTTTAGAATATCATGTAACTCAAAGCTCCTAGCAAAATATTCAAATACAAATAATAAATTAGAACTTTAAACAAACGGGTATGAATTGTATATGTGATGAGTATGAGATGGGTACGAAGCGGGTATTGATAAAAAGGATATTTATCATTTTGAAATCAGCCTATAAATATAAATAACAGAGGAATTTGGCAGATCTTCATTTGTGATATCTCCCTCAAACCTTCAACCTATAAACATAAATAATAGAAGAATTTATCATTTTGAAATCAACTGACTGAAGAAATGCTTCAACATCATTTCTATTAGAGTCGTGAATCTCATACATGACCTAGAAGAAAAAGTCCTCACAGTCACAGGAGTTCATCAAAAGAGCTAACTACACAGTCACACTCATCCTATGTCATTGGAAAGCAGGGGACCAAAGCAGGGGACCAACCAGCAAAATATATGCAGGTTTACCAAAATAAAAGCCATCATATGTCAGAAAGTTCATCTTCAGAAGATGCACATGTTAGACAAATAAGAAGGACAATAGCTGGAAGATAAACAGAATAAACTGAGTTGTGGATAAACCACTGCCTTGAAAGCAATTATGGCTCGACTACAGTGCAAATCGATTCAGCCGGTTGCTCCCCAAGGTTAACTCAGCACACTCTTGAACACGTGCACTTCGCGGCCAAGAGTTTGGAGTATGCAGTACACGAAAACCCAGAATGCAGAGAAGAAGAAGAAGAAGAAGAAGAAGAAGAAGAAGAAGAGATGAGAGAAATGTGAGAGTTGGTGTATTTTGGTCGTACTGATGAAGCCTCTATTTATAGGGGAAAAGAAGCCGTTACATAGCCATTAAAGGCGTGAGTTAAGGCAAAAGATCTTGCCATTAAGAGCAAAGAATGAGGTAGAAGATCTGGCAGCATTCAAGGCGGGGAGGAAAATCAGGAAGTCTATAACAGTTGGGAGCGATTTATGGAGGATTTAGCGCAGTCTGTTACGAAAATGTTTAAACAGATTCCTCCCAAAAAGATAAATTAGGCCCACAACCCGTGGCCCATGACCAGACAGGACAAGACGGGCGGGCGGTGACAGCGCACATGTGTGTTGGCCTCAAACACCCTCAACCCCATAGAGCCCAATATGAAGTTATTCAATATGGGCAAGGAGAATGGGATATATAAACCCCTCAAATTACCACTCAAAAGTTCCATGTGGGACAAGTGTGAAAGAGAGAGGGGGGGGGGGGAAGAAAAGTTTATCTTGTTGCCATTATTCTAACAGCACAAACTAAAAAAGGAAAAAAGTCATCAGATGCAGGTTTGCATCTATCACAGCCCATGAAGGTGGTCTGCTCTTAGGACAAGTATAGAACAAATAGCTAGATTCCTAGTGACCCAAGGTGGTATCTAAACTCTGCCAATAAACCAAGGTTGTATCTAAATTCTAAACGTGTAAAACCTCAGTCAGCACATTAGAATACACTCCATCAGTATACTCACATTAAAAACAGAGATTAACCTGTGTCTTTTGCTCCCTTAAACATAATGCAAGTTGAAAAAAGAGAACTCACAGTACAAGGATACAATAAGAACAAGCGAGAGAGATAGAGGATTGTTGGTACCTTTGTAATTTCATCATAAACTTGTTCTTCAGTGTAATTTTTTAACTTTCGTTCTCAAGAGTCATTGCTACGACATTCATACCCGATCTAAGAGATCTCAGCTCCTCACACACCAACTCTATTGACTTATTTTTTGTTTTCTTGGTCTCCACTTGGATTTTCAAGGGAAGTGCGAATGACAATTTTTCATTAGTAAGAATCGGAGGAGCATTCCCACTTGAGCTTGCCACTTCTCTTGTCCACTAGCGTTGTCTTTCTTTTGGCCCAGCTGCATTGCTTCTAGTTGCTCTATCTTTCCCAAAGAGAAGGTCCAACTTGCAGAAATTTAGCACATGTTTGTAGCGAAAAGTTTTTGCATCTGGATTTTCATACAGAAGGACAGTAAAATTAAAAGTTATAATTTCATCAAGAGTATAAAACTCGAAAGGAATCCTCATATTTTTATACCATGATAGGTTTTCCACACGTCTGGGGGTGCCTCTATCATTTGAATGAACTTGTTGCAATCAAAACCACTATGGGATAGAACTTTTTAAGCTTCAGTATGCATATCATTTTCAAAATCCCAAAAACAAAAATCCATTTCCTTTATAAGATATAAAAATCCAACTTTCTTATAATGTAAACCATATACAGGCTAAACGATGATTCATACAGTTAAGAAGCACAGCACATTATTGTCCAAGTATTTCTCAAGAGTAAATTACCTGATTGGCCTTGTACAGTTGTACTTGATGCCGTTTTGGATGTGCATATGTATAGAAATATATACTTAACAATGGCCTTACCTACCATAGGTAAGCTTGTATGTCGTTACAAAGCGTGTTTGACGTTTACCAGACAACTTTTTGTTTCTTCCAGGTAGAAGCACAGTAGAAAAATCAAATATAACTGAGGTCTTTCACTTTCTCTGCCTCATAAATCAATCACACATTTTTAAAAGTTCAAAGATTAATCAATCTTCACGTTATAGCTCTATACTCTATAGCATCCTTACAGTTTTTAGGAGTACTTTTTAAAATCAACAAGTCCGTAGTGGAGAAAATGTAATGCAATTGGCTGACGTTGCAATGAATGAACGTTTTGAAAGTCAATACGAGACCAAAAAAAAAAAATTATCAACAAAAAAGTGGGACTAAGGTAGTAAATTTTACCAAAAGAAATGACAAATGTACTAGTTAAAGTAACGGATACCTCAAAACTAAATATTGGTTAATTAGTAGGAAGAAATGACATAAAAAATTTATAAAATTATTATCATGAATGGTCAATAAATTAAAATGTCTTTGGCAAATGCATATTCTATTAAAAATTTTAAAAAACTAAATAAAAAATCCCGAAAGGTCACAAAACACGGTCAACTGATTTGGATTTGAACAAGTCAAATCTTATTGACTTCCCTTGAATAATCATCGCCAAACATAACTTTACGTCTTTACTTGCCAAGGAAAAGGTCAAGTGAAATAAGAGTTACAGTATTCACTCTCACCCTATCCCTCATCTGTGAGGCACAAGGCTTGCAAGAATTATCTCTAATATGTCTTATTTATTACTCTTTTTCTTATTAACAGAAAAATACTTAATATTACTTTTGAAAAATTATTATATTTTTTATTATTAATATTAAGCTTTAAAAAAGCAAAAAAAATTAAAATCAATACAATAAACGAGCAAATTCACTCATGTCGACTTATGTAAAGGGGTAGATATCATAAAAATTATAGATCAAATCTTACCCCAACATTTTTTCGATAAAGTGATATGCTATTATGCAATAAAACAAGCCGTTGTTGAATGAGAAATTAGGATATCTAACCCAAAATTTTTATTCAGCTTCTTGACAATTAACTTTTGCATTGAAAGAGAAATTAAAAATCAAAATCTATGAATTTTGCATGAGAAGATTTCTCCGTCATGGTCTTGGAATGCATCAAATTAAACCCCCTTTGTCTTCTTATGAATCAATTTCTTCAAGAACCCTCCTCCTCCTATTTTCTTCCTCATTTTACACTCCCCTTCTTTTTCTTGATGATCTCCTTTTTCACTCTTATTATAATCATTCTTCATAATACAATTCTTATTATTAATAATATTCTTGCGGGCATCCATGCTTTTCTCCCTAATACTCTTACAAGACAAAGCAGCACAGCTAACAGACCTACTCTTCTTGAGGCCAGCACTGTTCAACACCATCCCCACTGATACATAAGCCGGCACCTCGGACCCGTTCCTCCGGTGGTGGCTCAAGGTGGTGGTGGTGGAGGCGGAGGAGAGAGAGGAGGAGTTGGACAAGGCTGAGCTGGTGGTGGTCTTGGAAGAACAAGTGGTGGTGGTGGTGCTCAGCTTTGAAAGTCTCTCTCTTAGACAATTTGGACAGACTCCTGGGAGTTGCTTTGGATTTGGATGTCTTCTGCACGTTGTTGAATCTGATTCTGAAAACCCCATTTCTTCTAATTAAAATCTTCAACAATAATTCTTCTTCTTCTTCTTCTTCTTGTTCTAGTCTTCTTGATTGATTGGTATTTTCATGTGGAGTGATTTTGATTGCTTTTTGTGAAATTTTGTGGATGCTGCTGAGATAATAAGATAAAGGAAGACTTGATTTCAGGAGGGTTTATTTATATAGGTAAGAAGGAGAAATTAAACACTACGTGTTTCCACGAAGGTCTTATGTTTAAAAAGGGCCCATCATAAGTTGTGCACCCACAAACTTATATAAGAAAATTCAAATTAACATAAATAAAAAATAATGTTCAGTTTTTGAATAGCTAGCAATTTAAATTTCAATAATTTTTTAAAGTAAATTATTGTAGTAGATTTAAAAAAAAGTATATTCTAAATTATTTTTTTATAGAGTGATAAGTAGCCAATTAATTCATAAAAAACTAAATAATTAACTAAATCAAATTGTTTACAATTATATAATCCAAGCACATAATTGTTATATTCAATTTCTTTGCTAATAGGAATGTTTATACGACTAAAGTTGTCTATATTTAACTTTTCTCTGAATCCCTCATAGCAGGATTCACATTAAGTATTGTTATTGTTATTACATGGAGACATTCTTGCTTTGCATAAGTCAGTTTGTTAAGAAATGAATTGATCATTAGTTACAAGTTGAAATTACTCTCTCAAAAATTGAATCTTCCAGATTAGTGAAAAAGCAGACAAATTAATATATCATTATAGTATTGTACGTACAACACTTGACTATCCTATTTAATATAGATAGTTATGTTCTTGTGTTTAAATAAATTGCATTATTTTGACTGAAAAAGTTGGTTCAATTTATGAGCAATATTAGCATTAGTACAGTACATAGTAATAATGGGAAACGTGACAAACATGGTTAAAAAGAAGTCAAGTGATAAGGGTGGTAGGGACGGCGGGAGATTTTATAAAGATACGCAACCGTGGGCTGTTTTGGAAGCTTTGAACAGTCAACACTTTCATGTTCTAGTCAGCCATTGTATTCATCAACATGGGCCCACGCTTGAGTTGATGCACACGTGTGCATAGGGTTTCTAGCCAAGAACTGAAAATCGGCGCATGTGCGCCAACCAGGCCGAACAACGGAGACCCCACTGAGTGCCGACAAACACTGTTAGGGAAGTGTGATCCCCTGCGGTTCGGTGCACGGGATGTATGCCGACCAACGACCATGATTTGTTGGTGGTCAAGAAACTCACAGTGCATCATGTGTATCAACTTTCATTAATTAACAGAGATTTTTTTGGCAATCAGAAAATTAGTTTTTTTTATATTGTAGATATATCAATTATATAACCAAGATATTGTAGCAATGATAAAATTATATTTGAAAAAAAAAGTTATTTTGTCTCCTAGTCCACAAGAATTTTTTTTTAAAAAAATGGAAGGAAATCGGAACCAGCAATTGACTTTGTGTTGGCAATCCTTGGTCAAATACCAGAAAACCCCTGGACTTAAATTTCAAAGAGTTACAATTAATAATTAATCAATTAATTTGTCAAATCTAAGAATAAGTATTTTTCACTAGAAAACCAAAATAAAATATAGTCTCCAAAATATACAGAAAATGATATTTTGCCAGTCCATATGACATGACATGACCATCAATCAACTGTTCAATTCTGATAGAATCAAAGACTATCTCAAAACATGAAAAGTCAGATATTAATGGAAGTACACTAGTTCAACTAATTAACTGTAGTATTAATTAAAATTAAACAAAGATTAATTCAACTTCAGGATATATGACCTCTGTCCACGGCTGTGTGCTTGCCCACATGTTCGAGTGTGCCATGCACTGTTTGTGTATCTTACATTTTACCTGTTCTAGGAAGAATTTCTTGGATTTTTCTTCCTCAAAACGAATTCTTATTGTATTAATAAAAGATCAGTTTCTGAAGTTGGTTTTCTAAATTAGTGAATTTTAATGTTACCGTACCTTATGCGATATTAATATTGACTTAAAAGTTTAGTAATGGTAAGAAATTAGGTTTTGGCTTAAAATTAAGACTGAAAATTAAATTACTATAACTCTATATTTTGCCATAAGATTAAGGGTATGTTTGGATGGAGAGTAGAGGAGAGTACGAATGAGTAAGGAAAAGTACTCCTCCTTATCCTTATTTGGGAGTAACAAGAGAAGAGTAAGGAGGGGGTAAGAAGGAGTAACTTTTATTCTCCCTTACCTCTCATTTTCCCATCATTTCCTTGCTTTTCAATTTGGGGTGTAAAGAGGAGTAAGTGAGCAGTAAGGATGATTATTTTACTTATTTACCCTCATAAATCGATTTATAATATATTTTAATTTATTTTGTATGAACAAATGTGTTAATTTATTTATTTACTCTTATTTACTCTCATATTCTTGTAAATAAGGGTGAGTGTTTAGTCTCCTTAAACTCTTAAATAAGGGTAAACAAATTACTTTTATTTACTATCTCTTACTCTTGCTCCTTTTTACTCTTATTTACTCTTACTTCTCTAACTTATTCCGCTCTCAACCGGACGGACCCTAAGAGTCCTTATTAAAATTCTAGAACATGGAGCAACAGGCAAATCCTAAGAGCTAGGCCCAACACATCTGAGGCTAGCCCATATGGCTAGATCTCATGGTTCATAAGAATGGGCTGGGCCAGATGATGTTTCGTAAACATGCTAGCTTCTGTGTTCTATTCTCGCCCAATTGGCTTGGCTGGACTTCCTAGTTACCACCAGCGACAATAAAGCATCACTCTCAAATCTTTGCCCAATATTTTTTCGTTTTCAATAAAGGACAAGTTGTCTAAGCCATTAGGCTCCTTTATCGGGCAACCCAATAGGCCTCGTACAAACAAGGGATTGGGATCTTTGCCCAAATTGTCTCAACGGGTGTTCCTTTTTTGAGCGCAGGGAGCTCTTAAATCATTTGTCATGTAGAGAAGGACTTACACATTGTTGAATGCTCCATGACTTGGGGCAATCCTATGAACAACTGAACAGGACCTTATTTTTCAGAGAGTTTCTATCAATTCATGATTATAATTGACAGACTGATTAAGTGTTACACAAATTTTTTTTCCCCTGATAAGAATTATACAATATAATTAATCCTCCGCATTTTTAAGTTATGGGTGATTCATAGATGCTTATTACGACATGTAAAAACTAGCTATCATGACAAGATTAATAATAGATCATCCATTAATCATTTGTTTAACAAAGAAGAGCCCACCAATTTGATTATCTTGTCCATTAAGCTTTGAGTATTTCATAGGATAATAAAGGATAATCAATCAAGGATGGCCCCATGCTCTTTTGAAATTAGCACCCCAGGCCTCTCAAGTCCTTATCAAAGTGCAAATTGCCCCTTTTATTACTTTTTTTTTTAAAAAAAAATCCGCAGTCTTCTAAGTTAAACCAAAAGGCGTCCTTTAATCTAACTAGTGACAAGCACACTATGTGCAATTGGTTGTGGACTAACATGACAGGGATAGTGTTGGCCTACACGTGAAAGATTATATCTCCTAATTAATTTGCTTATATCATTTTATGTCATATCATGTCCAATTTATACATCAAAATTTATTGCTCGGAATACTATCTTCACTTATTTAGCTATTTTAATTATCATTCTATTTAAGAATACAATTAAAATATTTTTATTTTTATGAGGGGATTAAAAGATTTTTATCTCATAAATAAGTTAGTGCTTAAAATAATATAACTTGTTATTAACAGTATAAGAGACTATGTCAATAAGACAAATCTCGATATAAACCTCAATAACTTATTAATTATGTTAAACCGACACCTTATATACAAATATTTTAAGTCGCAAAATTATCTTAAAAGAAACTCAAGGTCAAAAAGATAATTCTAGGGTGAGCAGAAAATTGATGAATTTGAAGGCGAGAGATTGTCGGTGTCAAAAGGGGGGAATATCATCCGTCAAGTTGGAGTATTTTTAAAGAGGAAAAGCATTGTATCACCGGAGTTGTAATCAATCAATTTTTCCATCCATTTTAATATCAAAGTTACTACGACTAGGAGGTTGTTTGGGGAATATTACCATCTTGATTTCCATAATCCCTCTATAATAATATTAGGCCTCTTTCTTTTTCTTCCATTTACAAACGAAGGATAGTTTCATTTTTCTCATCAAACGTCCATACATTATAGTATTAGGTTCTCTTCATTTTTCTTGTAACTTTTTTTCTCTTTGGATTGATATTTTATATTTTCTCTGTCATCCGAGATTGGCATTTATAATATTCAAATTTAATACCTTACTTGAAACAAATAACTATTAAATTAAATTACTTAAACCAACAAATGCATAGTTATTATTATTATCATCGCTTGTAACTGTCATTTAATTATGTAGTGAAAAATAGTATGATGCAACTTTAAAAAAAAAAAAGAAGTTTAACGATTTCAGCTCGTAGTACTTGTGTTCCTTGGAATCTTAGAACACATTCAACGGTGTGCTCGTGGGGGAGAAATGGAGGAGGGTGAGCAGCTTTTTGGCCCGTGGGATTGCATTGGCTGGCTTGGGACAGTTGCCCCACGGGATGGCTGCGAGCGCTGGGGCTTCCCACATCCTATTTTTCTTTTTTTTTTGTTTCTTTTTAAGTTTTATTGGTTGTTTGTTTTTTTTTTAATTTTAAAAAAGTAATTGTGTGTTGGGGTGTGAATTTATAGGTATTATTTTATTTGATGAGTCAAAGTGATAAGTCAACTATTGAAGAGGATGAGACTTATAATGCAAAAAGTTAGAGAGAAGATTCATATGACAATAATAGATCCCTATCGGTGAGTCAAAAAATTAGCTCACTCCTATTCTTGCTCTTAGCTTTAGGTCAAGAAGAGCTGACGTTGCTAGAGAGAGAAAAAATATGATTGGAAGTTTTTCTACTCTAATCTAAGCACAGTAGCCTCATCCTGATGCAAGTGTACTCACTGTGGTGCGCGTGGGGTGGGCCTCCACTGCCATTACTACTCTGACAAATATGTCAGTGTATCTGGGTCCCACTATCACATCAACAACTTTTATCTTTCCACCCTTCTTGCAAGCGAGCGTGGATTTCAAACCTCCTTGCATTGGTGTTGTGTGGTGGAGCCCTTGTTGTTTTAACTTAAATTTGTTAAATAAATTTATCTGAATTAAATTGAATTTGTTCCTATTTAATTAATCTAAATTAAACATTTTTTTAATAAATTAAATATTATTTTATTCTAAATTTTAACCTATTTTAAAAATTGAACTAAGATAAAACATATTAGGGAAAAAAAAAAAGTTGAACAGAATAGCGCTTGAATTATTTTATCAAATGGGTTAATATATGACCTCACTCCCAAGTCTACGCAACGTTAGGCGTTATGATATGAAGTCTTTCAAGTACATGTAGTAGGGACAAGTCGTTGACAAAATTGTATTCACGATAAGTTTACCTTTTTATGAGATTTGGAGATGTTCAAATATAAACAGTTTTAATTTATAAAAAAAAAGACTGATTTTAAAAGATTGATGTAAGGCTGTAATGTTTTGTATTACTATTATATGTATCAATAGATTTAAAAATTATAAGAAAGTGGAAGGAGTTTTGTAGAATGATTTTTGTTTATAAAATAAATTTAAATTCCCATTAGAATCTGTTCTATGAACAAATTTGAAAAACTACCTAATTAATAACGTGCAAGAGCGGGAAGAAAATAGAGCAAGGGCGCTAGAAACCAAGTGGTTTGGTGTAGGAAAACTCTGTTTTCTTCGACTTATTTTTTAAAAAATAAGTTTAGATAAGTTTAGTTGAGAGCAAGTTAGGTAAATAAGTTTAGAATAAGTTCAAAAACCTGTTCTTAATAAGTTCATAATACGTTCAAAATAAGTTCAACGAATAAGTTTAGATACATTCAATTTAGAATAAAATGTCGACAAAATAAGTCAAACTGAACCAGAGCCGAAGTGGTTGTGAATGAATGTGATAATTGCGGGTCAGGCTTGGTTTTGTCTATATCCACGACGTCGTATTCATCTGTTGCTCTTTCTCACACGAAACTCTCTCTCTCTCAGACTTTTACATGACAGCCAGGATATTACACGGTGTATGTATTTCTGGGCTACCCAAGTCCCAGGTTCATGACAGCTTCCCTGAGTCGTACTAGTACTAGTAGTAGGCAGATCCATGGTGGACTCCAAGTCTCAGGAATTTTTTGATTTTATCTATGGACATGCACATGCCAATACAATTGGCTAGGTTTCACCACAACAGTCCTGAATTGAGAGTTGTTGTAGTCAATTTATGGGTCATGCATATAAGTCCAATACTGATGTTTCAACATGAAATCAATCAGCAATAAATCAATAGTGTGTTTATATATACTGTAAAAGAATATAAATTGTGCGTGTTATCTCATATTGATAAAATTAAATGATTTGAGTATATATATATATATATATATATATATATATATATATATATATATAT
>JACYFF010031956.1:108418018-108463934 GCA_017589665.1 Selenicereus undatus | reverse complement strand
TATATATATATATATATATATATATATATATATATATATATATATATTTGTATATGTATATATATATCTGTGTATATGTATATATATATATCTGTGTATATGTATACACACACACACACACACACATATATATATAAACTTGTGAAGTACTCCATCAATTGTCAATTATTTTTGGGTTGAAATTTTATTTGAGTTTATATACACAACTATTTGTTTAAGGCCCAGTTGATATAAAAAATTCAACACACACAAACAAGACCTATAAATTTATCAATGTGATGCAAACCTCACTTTTATAAGTTTAACGTGCCCCTATCTGTAGTACGCTAATAAAGCCCAACACGTAATACAATCAATCAAAACAGGATGGTGGCAAATAAGAACGAGCATATGCTAAAATTTTATTAATTGGACCCTGAACAAATTAAACAAGCTATGTATATAAGCTCAATGAGGTTTTGACATCAAATTAATTAGCAATAGGTTATGGTGGAGTAACTCAATAACTTAGGTACATATCCATGACTTCTAAATTGACAACCGTACTTTCATAGTTCTAACAGACTCGTCGAGTGAAATATGAACTAAATGGAATACAGTTTCATTTTAACTCAAAATCCCCATGCATGTTTGATTATTTAGCACAAAAACAAATTAACAATTGAATTTTTTGGTTTAGTCTGCAACTAATCGTGTTTTACTTACTTTGTAAACAACTTATACAGGGAGGGGATCATAGATTAGCAAAAGCATCAATAAACAATAATACTTGAAATCTTACGCGATGAAGGCTACAACTATCCCTTCTAGAAGGTCGATTAATTAAGTCTAATCATATCAAATAATTGCTGATGTAGCCTTTTGGCCTAATGTCTACACCGTATCTTTGATTTCTACATAAGTAAAATATGGTGAAAACATCAAAGCTTCTAACAGTAACTTAACTACTAATGAGAGTACAACTTACTATATATGTTATTAGTCGGAACGGTTGACTTTTAAGTACCTCGAGATTTAAAGCATTGATTTTCATAACCTTGATAATTTTTAGTTTAATTTATAAGTATTTTACTTATGAATTCCTTATATATAATTCAGTCTTGAAATTACATAAATACTCTTGCTAAGTTCTTTTTTAGTAATCCCTCTCTTTTAAGTACTCACAATACCACCAACAGACTATCTAATTGTGGAAAGATAGTTTTTGAAGTTTTTGCTTTAAAAGAAAAAAAAAAGAATAATAGTAGGGGTATTTTTATAATTTTAAAATTAAATTATAAAGAATTTATAAATAAAGATACTTAAAAATAAACTTAAAAATATCAGCGTCATAAAAATTAATATTTTAAATCTCAGAGTATTTAAAAAGTAATCATCCATTAAGTTTATGCTAATCCACTATGAGTTTAATTATTACTTTACTTGGTGGAGGAGATAAAGAAACACCCCTTTATCTTTTGATAAGACAATCTCCTCCCTGTTTCTTTTTAAATTTACCATCTACTATGATTATCACTGCTAAAAATAAAGCCCTTTGTTATGATACCCCTGGCCGTGTGGTCAGCGTGTGTGCAGGAGTCAAACGTTCTTTTTAGTGCATGCTGTGGGGGGGACTTCTTCGATCCACCACGCATATGTATACACATGACATATGCAACGATCAATTAAAAAGTAACATGTCTGTCCTCTTTCATTTGAATCTTCGATCTCAGGGTTTCGAATTTTAGGACCCATAAGTTGTGAGAAAATAGAGTAGAGTAATATCGGAAGCAATAGGATGAAAACAGATATTTAGAAGTTAAAGGAACGATAACAAGAACAAAACAATACACAAGATTTACGTGGAAGTCCAATGCGGGAAAAACCCACGGACGGCGACGAGCACAATCAATCCACTATATGAGCAGGAAGAATACAAAACGATTACAATCACAACATGTGATTTGATCTAATAGCAGGATTACAATCCATCTTGTAATCTCTCTCAAAGTCTCTTTACCTCTCAATGTGTTTAGGGATTTAGGAGTGATTTTATATCCTAGGTATGACCCTTTATATAGGGTCTAGAAAACCCGGGTTTTACCTATAGAGAAGAACCCTGACCGTTAGGAGAAACTGCACGTCGAGACAAACCCTAGCCGCCACCACTTCGCGCCCATATTTTCACACGTGAAAGGGTCACACCGTGCCAAGGTGGCACGACTGTGCCACTCTTCCGCCTTCTCTCGACTTCCGCTCCTTCGGCCTGATACGTCTGTGTTCCGTTTAGCACGGTCCCACCGTGCCGATTCTTCGATTTTGGGCCATGAAACCCAACATAAGTACTTCCTAGAAAGTTTGAATTAAGGTTGAATTTTCATTACATCTAATCAGATTCATGTATCTTTTATCAGCTCATAAATCTATTCTACATAGGAAGTCAGATGACAACTTATATTTGTTTTTTCGGAATTAATTTGACTTCATGATATTTTGATCTAAAATATGGGTAAAAGGCATGTAAAAAATTATTTTTTTTGTTAGAATGCCTTGAATCTGTTCTCTTCTGCCTGTGGACGTAGCTAACACATTATTAGTGAACCACGTTAAATCTGTGTGTATTTGTCAATTTGTGCATACTTTATCACATCCGTTATAATATTTTTAATAAATATGATGAAGACCCAAAAATGAACCACTATTAGCTAAACTAATAAAGAAACTAATAGTGAGTTGGGCATATCCTCATAAATCTAAGTTATTTAATGAATTAATGGGCGCATACACTTGCACTTGTTAACCAAGAATCCAAGGGTTTTGATCATGTAGTACATTGTACTGCATGCATTGTGCATTTGTTACCATGCATAGTGGAGGATTGCATATAATTAGGGTTTTTGAAGATTCTCATAAATTTCTGTCGATTCTTGTGTTGAAGTATTGATTAATTAATTATTACAACTTACAATATCCTAATAATCCGCATTTTTCTTCATATTAACACTGTCATATGCTGTCATAACATTGTTAAGCATAGGAGACATCATCATTAATAATCCTAATAATGTATTAATACATTCTTAAAAGTAACTAATTATTTATATAATTCATATAGTGGAGAGCTGGTATATAATTAATATAATCTCGTACAGGCCAGGACAATAATTTAGTAAAGTTAATCACGTAAAGTGGCCAATTAATGGCCTGCATTATGCGGCAGCTTTAGTTGCAATTGTATTTGTGTAGGGGGATATTCGCACATCCAATATAATACTTTGTTAATTAGTACACATAATCTCTTGGTTGCCCTAGCTTGCTTGCTTTTCTTCCTTCAGTTGCTTACACACAGGAATTTCAGGTTTTATTATATATCATTTCATTAATTATTGTCGATGCATGTATCAATCTGAGCTTCTTTTCTTATTAAATGTTTAAGTGGATTGAATATCGGTTATTCATTAAGATTAGAATACGTCAGAGCCTCATTGAACATTTATAAGAATTTTTAGACCTACATGCCACAGGCTCTACGAGCATTCATATGAATTTGTCTTGGTATAATTGCCGGATGTCCCGAATCGGTTTCATCTTATCCTATAAATAAAGCTACCGATTTGTCAAGTAATTTGACGACATGCCAGAAGCACGATATAAAGACCGGAAGATCTAGTCGTCACTAGGTTCGGATTCTTAAACTTCTTCTAAAACCCAATAATTTCCCAGCTCAAGCTTCTTGGGCCCTTATCACTTGATGTTCACAACGCTTTGTGTTTGCTGTTATGTATGTGCACGAACGTTGAACCACAATTCAAGTGCACTTTTGCATCGTAAATCATTCATTAGCCGGATAAATTTGGTTCAGCTGCATGCCCTCAGCCCTAGCTAGTCATTGCCTTCACCTAGTCCTTTTTTACCAGACCTGGTATGACCAGCTTTTATTTTCTGAGCTCAATTGCCTATGTAACAGCCGTAATCCAATAATTCTCACATCATCCAGTCCTTCAATCTTCATGTCTACACACCTATTGACGACATTTAGCTGTCTCATACAAGACACTTTTATTTGTATTGAAAATTGCTCCAAATTTCTCCACAAACATTCTAGAAACACTCCAATCTGTTTCCAATCCGCTTTAATTAGTCTGCGTCAATTCTACTCAAACCTGATCAAACGTACTATAATCTGCTCAAAGCTGTTTGCTACTGGTCAAAATTGCTCAAATCTATTTGGACAGATATGCTCAAATATACTTTTTGTTTATCCAACATGCCATAACGAACAGGTCCATGTAGTGCTAACTGCTCCAAAATGGTCGTAAGCACTACTTGTACATATAATTCTAACGTCTACCTATTATATCCTGTTACTGACCGCTCTACACAGCTCCACTCTGCTCTTTACTGCTAACCTATATATAATGTTAACTGCTCTTAATCACTCCCAAATATTCCTAACTGTTACCATTAATCACTAATTTTAACTGTTGAAACATGCATGCATTGGACTAATTTTTTAAACTATCTTCAACTTGTTAGAGTGGGAACATGGCGTCCCATCTCATCCATTGAAGATTCGGAGCCCCTACCATGCAATGTTTACGGGACAAATTAAAGGTGAAAAGGACCCAAAGCCAAAAGATAACGACCGACGACTATATTTTGTCAATGAAGGGACCCACTTCACATGCCCCCTCAAACTTCAAAGCAACATACACGACTGTTTCTGAAAAAGAACCCTGGCCTCCCTCCTTACTACAACAACGAAATGTAGGAAAAGACACGCTTGAGCCAGTTGGCTTGCGTGCCTACTCATTCATATATATTCATATATCCATGCATGATCGATCCCACCACCTATAAAATCAAACAGTGGCTGTTATTAGATTCATATTTCATGGTTTAATTCTCATAACTCAAGACATAAGCAATATTGTTGAAAGGAAGCCATGATGATGATCATGATGCATATTGATGGATCTAGTATCATACTACGGTGTTGTGGTCTTGTGGACGAGGCATTTTGGTTGAGATATTTCATTTTGATTTATGTAGGAACGTCTGTTTATTTAATAGGTTTGAATTTTAATTTCAACGTTTTTGATAATCAATTGTTGGCAGAAGATGTGTATATAAGAGTTTCGTGACAAGAAGCAACAAGCATGTGATGGTATTAAATTGGTGGTGGATGATTGATGCTTTTGGGAAAGAATTCCTAGGAGTCAATGTCCTACATATCCACTATAGATGTTTAAATGAAAGAATTCCCCCCCGCCCCCTTCCCTTCATCAATCAAATCTGATAGTTCACTCGCTTGTAATATGTAATTCAGACGTACTATATAAGATTTTGTTAGATGTGGAGCTAGTAGAAATAAATGGTTTGGGAGACCTGAGAAAAAGGACGTCTATGTCTCGACAGCTACTTTACAAAGTAGATCAAAAATTATGGTATAATTTTATCCCAAACAGTACCAATCCTATATATGGGATGCAAAGGATTATTTCCGATTTATGAAAATCCATACTTGATCATCTAAAGTCAGAACATAGATTGAATTCGAGTCCAGGACATATAACAACGAACAAAGCTACTTTGCTCTGCGCCATCAATATGTAATACTGTCGTGTCAACTAACGTAACAGTATAATTTTTTATAGTCATAGCGAAATATACATGCTAGATCTCAACTTAAGATGGAAGGCTTATTGACGGCTCAACTTTGATAAGTTACGGGAGGGGGACTCAATGACTCATGAATCATGACCCGATTTGAATAGGGGTTGCCGGCTAATCACACTTCAATACACACAGGCGCACGAAAACCGTGCTGTTCAGATCAACATGGGTACTGATCATCAGACTGAACTGAGATGACTATTGATCGTGTGGTCCCGTTTACACTACATAAAAAAGCTTTTTAAATACTTGATCAAGTATATTTTAACGTTTATGGACACGTGTACAGGTACTATGGCAATCCACGCACAAATTTTCCAAATTATTATTATTATTAGCAGCACACAGAACACTGAAAAATCAAAACAGAAAAGTGGAAGTAGTACAGTATAACATGTGCATCTCTGCCAATTGAGACTAAAATAAAATAAAAAAAGAGTAGAGGGAGTACTACTGTACTACAGAGTGCAGAGAGTAGGTGGGGAACCAAGGACCACCGTGAACTCCGCTTCTCGCCGGAGCAGATTTTTTTGACTTTTTCCAAAACTGTAGTAGGTTTTTTTTGTTTTTTTTTTTTTATGGGTGATAACCAAAACAATAGTAAAATTGATTGTGCGATTTTTCCTGATCAAATAAATTCAAGTAATTGGATTGAACCAAATTTTGCAAACCCTTTAGAAAATTGTATAATGTTATCATTTTCGACTCATACATACTAAATAAAAATTGTTTATAAAACTAAAGTTAAGTTACAGTCCATTTATTAGATATTTTATTTTTTTGATATAATTTTTTTGTAATAATTCACGAAATTTAAATCCGAAATCCCATTGAAGTCACAAATTTGTCAACTTAACCAAATTAAGGTGACATTAATTTTTTGTGAGTGTTTTTGTTGGGGGTTGAAAAGCTTGGCCGAACTCTTACACACACGGCTATGAAGATAATTTAAAGAGAATCCTTAAAAGAATGACTGATCTTTCTTTAAAAAAAAAAAAAACACGCACACGGTTACGAGGAATTTCAATCATTCGGGCTCTTCTTTTTAACACTCGTCTATATCTAAATGGGGTTATTAATTTCACCTTTCTTTTCGGTTTGTCCTTAAGCATATGTCTCTTCTCTTCTATTAGTATGTGCATGGAGCCACATATCATAGGCATGGAGCTAGCGTCTTCATTTTACTTCAACCGTTTTCTTTTCATCTTATTGTAAATCCTTATCACCAATTTTGAAGACTAGTTAACAATGTTCAACACTATTTAACATGGTTTAGGTCATTTTTTTTATTTATGATATAATTATTATCACTATCTAACATAATGTAGCATAATTTAGTGTAATTCAGCACTGTTAAATACTTATTGAAAATACCTAGTTATATTTTATTTAATGATTCAGCATACTTTAGCATGCTTCAACAAATAAGTAGTTCTTATAAGTCAAAAAGAATATTATCTTAGTCATGTTTGTTTTTAACGTTAATACATTCCTTATCATTTCTTACTGCTTCAAAATATCTATCACCACTTATCAACATAGATCAATATCAACATTCATCAGCACTGTTCAATTTTTTTCAGCAATAAATTATTTGTAATAAGTTGAAAATAGCATACTCTTATTAATTACTCCTAAGCTTTTTCTACGTATAGATTGATTTTACTACTCTTTACCGTTTATTGCTAATTTACATTCCTGAAATGAAAACAGTCTTGATGCCATTCAATACTGTTTGCCATTGTTAATACTTTTCATTAGCAATATTTGGCACCATTCAATGTTAATAACATTTAGGTTTTGTTCGTTATGAGCATATTGAATGAGTAGGTAGCAGGTTGGTGTATGTTTGACAAGTAAAAAGTAAGTTTGAGCAGGTTTAAGTAGGCCGGAACATATTTCACTAGCAGCTAACATATTAGAGCGGTTTGAAGGTAGGTTTGTAAATGACTTGAAGTAGGTAGAAGCAAATTTGACCAGCAATAACATGTTAGAGTATGCTAGAGCATCTTGGAGCCTGTTTGACAAACAATTAATAAAGTGGAACATATTAGAGCATATTAAAGTCAGTTAAAACAGGTATATATTCTGTATGTTCATAACAACCAAGCTATTTAAATTTGTTTGTTCCAACATAAGTTCTTTACCGCCGCTTCTTACTTACAATTAACTCTTCTCGATGCTTTCTAATCTTTTTATATACCTATAGCTCCTCATAGTTCTTCCATAAAACTTTTTACAACCTGCTTACCATTAATTTTTACCGTTAAAAAAATGGGCTCTTGACTTCTGAATAAAAGTTCAACCCCATTTAACAACGTTCAAATTCATGTAATTAGTACCTCCAATAAATCTCAAAACTTGACGTTTGAATTTGATAGACTCTAATATAATAATCTAAAAGATCTAATTAACGATATTTTAACCTCTTAATAGTAGGATTAGTAAAGCAATAGTATGGCCAAAAATGACTCAAAAGGTGGGTAGCCCCATGATTATTTTCTGCATTACAGGTTAATCCTGTTGATACATTCTTTTTAACATTTTAATTAATTAATTAAAGCTTGTCTTCCCACCTTTTTTTGATTATAGAGAGGATCCAATTACTGCCTAATCATTACTGCCAGATCACAGATACCTCCAAGACGTCACCTTTCACCTTCCCAACGTCTCTCCCGCATGTGCACTCATTCAACCCTGGGATCTTCACTCTGTACAATTTTAATGGCGGATCACTCGTCTAATTGGGCATTCTATCTGAATTTATCGAGACTCGATAAAAGCAGAATCTATACTGACAGTTGTCGTTTCTGCAGATCAAATCCACTGATAGGAGGAGTCCCAATGAAGAGTGGGAGGTTGTTCATCAGAGAAGAAGTCACAAGCCTCTTCTACACCAAAGAAATTGTGCTCTTCCATCTTCACGAACGGAGGATGATACACATTATTCTGAGGTATGACGCAGTTCATTGATGAGGAATCACAAGAGTTGAATCTGAAGGGCATTGATATTTGTTGATTTTGGACAAACCCATATGAAGAGTTTGAAGTATTTGGGCTCTGATCATCGTTTAAGATCGCACTCGAGTCGCTATCCGATTGCCCATCTTTGAATTCAGCACCCTTACTATAAACACCAACCACCAAGTTTGCATCTTCAGTCAGACAAACTGCTGGTGGAGTGATTGGCTCGAATAATTTGGTATCAGATTCAGACCCCAAGTTTGATTCTTCCTTGATGGATGATAAATTGCTCTCTCTTTTCTCTTCTTCATTAAGCTTTGATTTCAGCACTTTAATCTGCAGAAATACAGACCCAAACATACTGTCAGGCTTCCCCACTCTCGCATTGCACTATATCGACACGGAATTTGTCGAAACACAATAATTTATTTCACAAGACAGTATCAGTTTCACAACACAAAGACAGTTTTACATCAGAATACACGCCCAAACTAACCATGAGGGTTCTTCTCTCACACATTGCACTATGTCGACATAAATTTATTACATGATATAAATTCTTCTACAAGACAGTCTCACAAACAAAGTTACTTAACGCTAGCCTTACTATTTGACAATCTTCTGCAAGACAAAGTCAAAACTGTAATTTATGTTACCTCTTGAAGGAGGACATCTTTGTCACGCTGAAGAGCATCATAATTCTGCTTGAGAGCATCAAAACTGGTTTTAAGAACACCATAATCTCTCTCCAACTGCTTGGTCTTCCATCGGGCTCGGCGATTTTGGAACCAAACAGCAACCTGTCTAGGCTGCAAACCGAGCTCTTGAGCAAGCTTGACCTTCCTCTCAGGCTCAAGCTTGTTCTCAACCTCGAAGCTCCTCTCCAAGGCCTTAACTTGATCCACACCTAGCCTTCTTTTCTTCTCTGCCACATGCCCTGATTCCTCCATACACACTTCCTCATCAAGCCCTTCTATCATTGACTGGTACTCCTTACTGCTGTACATATGGTTGCTTCTTGGGCTAGGTTCCTCTGCAAAATCATTGAACCAAATATTCAACTTAGACAAGTAAGCATGAATTTAGCATTACAAGTGAGATGGGTATGTCTACAACTTGAAGGTTAGATACGTAAATCAAAGAACAAAAATAACCTGCTGTAGGACACATAGACATGAGGGCACCCAAGGAATCTGAGCTCGCAGGTCTCTTCATAATTCAAGTACTTGAAGAATCAAGACAAGTGTCGAATTTTCTCTGAATTTAAGTTTGCTTTGATTTTTAAGAGCAAGGAAGTGGTTTTTTTTTATCTTTTTGAATGATTTGGGTTCCTTAATTTTCTCAAAAGAAAAGAGCTTTTACATGGAAATGGAAGTTCTCAAGCATTATACCAATTGGTAACGCAGTGCAGTAGAGAAGAATTTGACAGAAATTCAGTTGAATTGTTTGACAATAACCAAAACTGTCTAATCCGTTCAACATTGGTAGTTCTTGCCTCCCTGATTTTCAGTACAACTTGTTCTCCTCCCTCTGACCCCATACAGCAAAGAAAACAAAACCACCACCACCACCACTCTAACCCAGCAGAATTTGAATCCAACAAGAGAATTCAAACAAGCAACAAGAAACGCAACAAACCAGTAAAAAACAGTTCTTTTTAACGCAATCTTAAGCTAATTAAGCTCAATTTTTTACAGCAAGATTGTTGGAAAGAAAAGTCACTGTGATAGTTGAACCACAAGGAATATTAGAGACAGAGCTTTTTTGGGTTTTTAATGGAGTTTTAGAGGAGGGGAAGAGAGAGACTTGTGCAAAGAAGGAGGAGAAGATGACCCAGTTCACACCCCCAGTACAAGAAGAGGCTGAAGGGTGTCCCATTTATGTCCCTATAAATACACAAACTAAGGTCAGTGTGGGGCGGTTAGAATTTGACTGGGGTTAGGTGTGACTGTATGAGGGGTTATCAAATGAAATGAAGCTCAAATTTGAACCAAATGCAATTTTTGCGACCGGCATCAACCCATAGCTTAGTTTCCAATCCCCATTTACAAATTATATATGATAACATTGAACAGATAGATTTGAGTTATCATGTACAAATTAAAAAGCAAAAAAAAAATTCACACCTTCATTTCCACAGCTTCCCTATTTTAAAATATGTTACATCATTAGTACTATAAATCCAAGTCTATAACACAAGTACCGTTTCCAATTGGAGGACTATTTGGGCAAAGACAAGAGGGGAAAGAAGATATTCCCCTTTTCGCCCCCTTGGGAGGGTTAGACGTGAGCTATTGTGTAGAAATCTTGTTAAGGGGTATGGCCGTGTGGGAGTAGTGACGTAGCGTCAGCAAATCCTGAAGCATAAGAGCGCTCCCACCCACTCGAGGGAGTTCAGGACTCAGTATTTCATATTTTGTGCAATGAATTGTTTGAAGCGGCAGTGAATGTGAGGCAACACGCAAGGCAGAACGCCTACCGTGGAATTAATTCTTTTCTTTTTTATCGTTTTGTGATATTTTTTGTTTTTTTTTTCTTACAAAATGTTATATAAAAAAAATTATATGTTATGAGATAAGTTCATGATAACTATTCAATTCAATTATCTAGGAATGAATTCTATTGATTGAAAAAGTGATGGGATACAAGTTCCAGAAAGGTAAAATTTTTATTAATATGACAGGTCTTTTTTGAGCTCAAGCTGAAAATGCTCTAACCACACTATGGTCGGTGCCAAAAAACCCCATTTATAATCGTTGTTTTTAAAAACAAATTATTGTGGGACATTCTTCTTATTGTTATTTCTTCTTTGCACGATTTTGAAGCGCACTGGAAGTTGAAGAAAATAATAAATATGCTACTAAAATTAGTAAGTTATATATGATACACGCCCACATAAGACGTGTTATGCATGAGAAGGATTTTTTTTTAGGTGATTTTGAACAATAATTGAGATTACTAACACACATCATTGCATGATGAATTATTAGTCAACTCTGTATTAAAAAGTTACTTCAATATATATTATTAGTCAATACACAACCTTAAAAAAATCACAACTTAAGAAAATCCTTCTCATAATAACTCTTGTACAAGGAGGTTTCGTTCAAGAAATTGTAAAATGGGTGTATTCCAATTGTGCTGAAATTTGTGAAATTTAGTTTATAAATTTTACATGCTAATAAAGTATAGTAATAACGGTATCATTAAAAACATATATAGTTCGACAAAAAGATACAAAGTCTTACAGAAATAACTTATAAGACTCCAATATACACGAGTAACTTCTAAGACTCTAATATATACGAGTAAGTCCAATCGTCGAAATTTATGCGTTGCAAGTTGCAACTCTCTTGGACAAGAGTTATCGGACCACCGCATATGATAACAGAGATAAAACTACCTCATTGTTTATTAACTTTTTGTAACTTTTTTCTCCCCTACACAGTTTTGAAGACGACAATGACATAATTTCATGTGAAACTTGAGAAAAAGCATGGTAAAACCATATGTGAGAGTACAGAGGTGACAGCACTGATTCATTGTATTAGGGGCAATGTCAGTCAAGAAAGCTTATCTACAGGCACTCGTGTGTTGTCTGCTCCATGGACTTGGTCAAAAATGGGGGTTGGGAAAAAAAAAACCACTGAAACGCAGATAAAATAGAAGCAGGTTGGAGGTAAAATACATCAGAAATTCCAGAAAAGTAAAAAGAACAGTGATTGCTTCTGTAAGTAGTACTGAAAATCACAGTAATTAATAACATTCTGCAAAATTTCTGGTCATAACGTGTCTATGCTGTATCATTGCCTGTACAATTAATTGGTAGGCACAGAGAAATCAGTACGGGGAATGGACTTGTGTTAATTTGTGCACAAAAAAAAAGGCATATGAAAAACATCATTGATATGGGTAATGGTTATTTGGTATATAATAAACCACTGACAAAGATCAACCACCATCAAAACATTTCGTGAATATAAGATATGCCTTACACTCAAGCAAAACAATCCCCCCCCCCCCCACCCCAAAAGAAGGAAGATAGCTTTATCTAATTAGCTCGGGATACTACGCATCCATTTCAGTTGTCCTTTGAGAGAGTGAGAGAATCGGGTGACGGTCCTATTCTTTTCAACATATTTTGCGCAATTAAACTAAATTGAACTTATTTCATTGAACCAAACTGAATTGAAGAAAAAAAACTAGCACAGCAATAACCTAACCCTACATGGTACATATTGGTGTTTTAAAAGAACTAGGAGATTTAAATGCAAGTGTATGTAGTGAGTTTTGAATAGGGTTAAAATCCTATCAAGTATAAAATCAGAGGCCACCACCAAGAATGTACGCCCACCAAAATTGATGATAAGAGGTTTCTTTAATTCTTTCTATGCAAAGGATAGAAGTGAGGCCCCCCTCCCTTCCCCAACTACCCTCCAACAGGCAGAACCGGCATCTGTGCAACGTCTTTTTGATTGACAACAACACGGTATGTGAAGTTGAGCACCCGAGGCCGCTCTGATTTCAGCACAAGCCACAGTGCTCAGTCACACAAAGAAAGGGCAACCACTTGCTTATGAATTTGCATAGATACTATGTAGTAAGGTTTTTTTTTCCCCTTCCTTTCTTTCGGTTTTTTTTTTTAGGTTCATAAGATAACCCAACTAGGGCCTCTATATCCCATGGGACACCTAGTTGAGGAGGAAGGCAAGAGCACAGGAGGTGTAAAGGGCAAGGGAAACTTTCTCATTCCTCTATTGGGATATGAACACACATTTCCTTGATTTGGATGGAAGGTGCCGAAACAATCCAGTTGACTAGTTTTGTCTGTCCCCAAACATCTGTCATTACATTCTAAGCTACTCGTTCATCCTGATGCAAAAGGTCTTAATACTGGTGTTTCACAACAACTTTCAGTGTGGGTTCTATTTTTTTCGAGGTTTGAAAAAATCTAGATATAAGCAGTATTAGCCCTGCAAGCACTCAAATCAACAAAGTCTCCTAACACTAGCACTTTAGATAACTAAAAAATCCAATAAAAACTAGCAGAGGATTTTCTCACTACACTGTTTTTTCTGAAGTTATGGAAGCATAGATTTTCCGGGGGTCTGCGTTGGCCTAAAGCAGAGCACCTGTCTACCCAGAAAAACAACAATCATCATCTCTCTCATTTCCATTTCTAGCCCAAATCTCATCTTTTCCTGCAGATATATTCATCTTCTTAGACATACACTCACATAAGCACCACGTCCATTGAGATAACAATGATTCATTTCAGCAATGAATGAATACACCAACCTCCAATTTGAGCCCCACTTACAAGTCAGGGGAAAAGAATTCCATGCCCATAATCTTTGGAAAAAGAGAAATAATTACCGAGAAAAAAGTGAGGTGGTGGTAAGATAAAAATAATCCCTTTAGCCAATAACATTCCACCTAAAGTTCATCATGATGCAGATGCAAATAAATCCAAAATCTGCTAAAAATGAACCCAACAAAAAGCACACGCATTTCAACCAGATTCTTGCTGTCTTTCAGTGAAAAAGAGAAAGACGTTGTCTAACTTGACTTGACTTGCTTCAATATGGATGGGCGATGCAATCATGGTTTTTAGACCAAATCCTCATCACTGGGCCTTTCCTCGGGCCCCCCCCCCCCAAAAAAACTACGGTTCTTTAATCTTTCTTTCATATTTGGTAAGTCATGGGCTTCATCGTTACACGATGAGCACCACGTTTAGAAGCTAAGCCTAACTAATAGGAACGAAATACCTGGATTAGAGACTAGGGTAAGGTTGTATGTGACTGAGTTGCAACAGTTATGATGCTTCACAAGACAATAAATCAATCGATCAATTATTCACCGCAAGTAACATTAGTGATAGCCAATAGACAGGTTCGAGGTAACATCCACAATTCAGTCCGACTTGCAATATCATCAGTCAATCCAATCTCAATTCTAGAACTAGAGCAGACAGTTTCCCATACAAGGTCGCATATACAGGGATAAATATCAGTACCAAACAGGGGAAACAAAGAGTAGGCAACTAGTGTATGTGACAAATTACTTTCATAGGGCAAAAGTGTACTAAACACGCGTCTAGCTGCCACCATCATGACTTATATCCAAAATTGAGAATAGTTCACTTCGTTAGGACAATAATGCACAGCGAAAACCAAAGTCTTAATCAGACAACATTCATGTAAAGTAATACGTGCTTTGTAATTAATGAGAACATTCAGACCCAGACCCTACATCCCTACACCACAATTTAGTCTCTGGACGGTCTACAACATCCTGTTAATGCAAAAACCAACTCTAACTTCGAATTCCAATAAGCAGAGGATAAACACTGGCGCTAACAGAGAGTTCAATTTAATGCATCAAAAGAGACAACACAGAGAACAGACACCATTGAAAATGAAAATACTTAGTTTCCAAGTACTATTTTGCTTACTGTTATCAGAAGAGCTGCGATCCTAATAAAGTAGCAAAATATTCAAATAGTAACAATAATTACAATATTCAAGTAGCAATGAGATGGGGAAAAGATATGATTAGATTTAGGTGTTAATCTTTATAGATGAGATGTGACTATGGACCCCTTAATGGTAGGCATATAATTTTCTCTTTTGGTTTTCTTTTCATTATCTGAGTGCTGTCTAAAGGCTAATCTGAAAAAGTAAAGCAGGAGAATATCTAATCTTAGTCAAGACTCTTTTAACCTCTTTTTCATGGCTGTATAAATCAACTTTTAATCAAACCTCAAACATCCCCATCACCCCCATTTCCACTTGCAAAAAGGAGATAGCCGAAACAGACCCCGAAAATTGGCGGAAATGGGTGTTGATTCATGGTGGAAAACAACTTAGCTCATGAGTCGGTGAAAGCAGAGATGACCCACTCAACTGGTAGACAATTGGACGCAAATTTCAGTTCAGTCAATCAACAGTAATAATAAACAGAGCTAATCGCCTTTATGTAAGAGAATTTGGTACCTCAGGCAATTGGGATTGAATAATTAATGGCACCAAAATGACTGCAGATTTCACGTTGGTACAGCTTCATATTCAGCAAATACCCTTACGAATACAGGGAGATTGGTGCACTGCTGATACAAAGAAAGACTGTTTAGGGCTGTTGGGTTTATCAGTTCAAACGCATGCTAAAGCCTGAGAAGTTACCAGTGATCAAGACCAAATTTGAGCATAGAAGGACAGTCAGAAAGGGACAAATAACTACCATCTAATCAACTAATATCACAATATTGAATCAAAGACCAACAATTCATGTCAGAAGTTTTCGACAAAGGGGATAGCTCAATCCAAAATACAGATCCAAATCCGTAAGGTCTGATATAAGAGCCTTAACTTCTAAATTGTAGAACAAAAGACAAGTTGGTTTCGTTTGAACCTAAATTTAAAAACAGCTACGTACCTACTACTATGTAGAGAATAAGCATAGGACAATTTAGAAAGGTATCTTGCTTTAGTCCACTGCAAGCCCAACAACAATTCCCAAAATTGGGTTTTCAAGTTGCGCAAACAGTGGAGAGCTATAGAAGTGAATGCTCATAATAATTGTATTGACTGAATGGCATAATATTGAATATATATGCATATAACAGCAGGAGTATCACCCAAGTGGTCGGGTAGAGGCTCAACAAACCAAATAAAGCCCACCATCTCCCCATAAGTAAAGGCACTCCAACGTTGAGCAGGGGTCCTCTTGGGAGGTTGGAAAAAATTTCAGCACAGGGTTTGATAGTAGGTACCTTCCTCACAAAGTCTCCAGTTCCATCGTCAGGAGTAAGTCACCATTTTCCAGTGATAATACCTTCATGCCTTTGTAGGGGGTAGCAGGGAATGTTGTCTCTCAATGAATTATTCAATTGATGGTGAAGGCTCCAACTTAGTCCTAACAATTAGACCACCAACAATTTATGAGTTACGACGCTTATATTAGGCTTATTAGACCACTAGCGGATTGTATAATTCAACTTGTCTCCAATAGAAGACAATGTTCCACGCCACCAGCTAGAAGAGAAGGAAGGTATGATCACCGGGGAATGTTCCAACTTACTCTTGAACATTGGACCAAGGAGTTGTTGGGAAGCTACCCCCTGTTGGCCCCAGGTCTAAAATAAAATTCCTGCCAACCTTTGCGAAAGGACCCCATCTCAACACTGGAGTGCCTTTACTTATAGAGAGAAGGTGGACTTTCTTCTGTTTGTTAAGCATTTGCTTGCATGATGCTCTAGCAGTCACCCAAGCAATCGCATAACCAATTCAAACAATATATATAAAATACAGAACCAGCAATGGACTAGGTCGTAAATGACAACTAATAAGCTTTCACCAATTCCAGACATGGATCAATTTTCACTCCAAACTTGAGTTTGTCCAAGATGGCAAAATCCACTAGACGATTATGTGGACCAGGATACTAAATGGATCGTGCACTATTGTTGTATCTTCCCGATAATGATTCCATGTCAAACTTTCAAAGGTTCTTTTTCTCTCATTATTCATCTACAAATAACATTCTTATGGCATGTAGAAACATATCTTGAGTGTAAAACTACTTGACACTCGAGGTATATTCATACATGCCATAAGAATGTAATTTGTCCATGAGTAATGGGAGAAACAGAACTTTTGAAACTTTGACATAGAATTGTTATTAGGAAGATACAAAAATACAAATTGTTGGTTCCTTCTTCTGCATGCAATAACATAAAGGGATAACAAAAGCATTAGCCTTTTACTTCAGTTGATCTCCAACAAGAAAAATCTTCTGTGTACTTGCCAACAAGACAAAGAAAGGGAAAAAAAAATTGCTTTAGAATGACAGAGATTGAGCAGTTATTCAATCAGAGAAGTCAATAGAGGAAAATGACGGGGATGTCCTCACCATAAAAGGCCACTGCACCTTGAGCTGGGGCATAAAAGAGCATGCCTAAGTAGCAGCTTCAGTTGAGTGACTACCAAAGACCCCATCATATTGTAGACCAGGGAAGCAGCCATATGGCAGGCTTTTGTCCATTAGCAAATAAGCATATCACTACAAAAAAAAAAGTGCAAAAAGAAATAAATTGATAATCATTATATGTATTAATTATTTGGCAGAAACTGGTTTGGGACAAAAGTGGCAAAAACTAGTTTGGGCTGAATTGATGTTCATCTAGCATTATTTGAACATTAGAGCTTTGCAAATATCATTTTAGAATCTAATCACTTAACTTATCTTAAATCAGCTTTCTTCTCTATCTTTCTGTTTCTATTTTCAATTAAGGCCTGCAGTTCCAATTTCGAGGCCTCCCCCATTTGGTTGTCCCAGTGAATGATGAGGCCTGTAGATGGACCATCACAACCCGGCGCAATGCTCCCTCCCCCCACCCCCACCCCCACCGCCCCAAAAAAATCCCAAGAACAGACCAAAAGAACCAAAAAAAATGCAGGAGTTTTGGCTGCATAGTCCCTTTATGAGGTCCCAAACTCACAGAAGCATATGTCCAGTATAAATTGTCACTGACATAACCATGAGGACGCCAGTGGAGAACTTTCAACTATTAACGAATATAGCATACCTGGCAGTAAAGTGCAGAAACTAGACGAGCCACAATGAGGACATAACCTTCTAAGCATATGGACCCAGAAAGGACTTAATAAAAACATTGAATGGCAATTGTGACATGTTGAAACTTTTCAGCTCTATAAAGTTTTGGCTCTGACTTCCACTTTTGCTCCCAATCTCTAAACTTCCCTCCATCTCTCAAGTTAAATCAAATTCATAAATGATTGTTGGTGACAGTAGAGTCATAACTACATTAGTAAAAATCTCTAACAACAAAGAGGGGGAAAAAAAGATCAAAAAATGTTAAAATGAACAGTTGCATGTGAAGAAATCATTGCGTAAAGTTTGGAATTTACCATTAATCATTTCCACCGGAATGTTTCAATGCATTATGTTTCCCACTCTTGAACCGAGCAAGGTGCTCATGATACTCTTCCAGCTCTTTCTCCAACTTTTCAATGAACTGGCTTGTGTGCTCAAGAGACTGCTGATACTTGTACTTCTCCAAGGCCTAAAAAGTAGAGTCAAATAGCTGAAAGACACAATATGATGCAAAGACATGACAAACACTCGCACAAACAAGGGATTAGTCACAGTAACCAACACCAATATCGGGACAAAAAAGAAATACAGACACAATATGATGCAAAGACATGACAAACACTCGCACAAACAAGGGATTAGTCACAGTAACCAACACCAATATCAGGACCAAAAAAAAAGGTACCTTGTTCTTTGAAAGTGTGTCTGCAGGAGACATAACTGCTGGCGGCACATAATTTTTCCCACGGTAAAATATTATAGTGTTGTCAGGTTTTATATCAATGACAATGCCTTTACTCAGCCGGGAGAGCTCCTCAGCAATTTCATGGATTTGCCCAGGCTTGCAGGGTTTGCAGACAACTTTGACAGTCTCGTGATTCTTCCAATGCAGATGCATATTGAGCACAACACCTCCAAACACTCCTCGCCTACCAACAGGAACATAGTGCTTCTTTTTCTCACCAGTACGCTTCAAATAAAACTTCTCTTCCTCAGTCAATATTTCAGGGTCATATGTCTCAGCGGGAGCCTTAGGTAACTCATACTTCCTTAATTTTTCAATAAGCCATGCTTCCTTTCTTTTAGCCTAAGTAAATCATGACAAAACTAGAATTATAAGAATGTTCAAGATAACCAAACAAAAAATGCATACGTAGAAATGAGACTCATTAGGCCCCATCTTCTACATCAAAAGCCAAATCTACAATGAGACAGATTGCTCTTTAAAACCAGAAACATGAGGGATATAATCATTCGGAAAATCACACCCCATATTTAACTGGTAACTAAGTAATATTTGATCCTTCTTTCCAGTACCATCCTCCCAATCTAGACAGGGGTGGAGGGGAAAACTCAAAAAGCAGAGACAGACCACATGCAAGCATGTACATTTTCACAACTTCTTGTTATTACTGCATTTAAGTTCAATTTTGTGACAAATTTTGGACACCAATCAAAGTAGACAGCGTACATATCAAGATTTGAATGTGTTGCACTTATTACACCATTAATTGATATACAGAAAATATAGGCTCTATTTATCTTCTGCAACAGTTAAAATGGTGTTTCAATGATCATTTGAACAGAAGGAGTATATGACAATTCAGTCCTCTTCCTGTGCAGTGATCATATAGAAAATTTTGTAAAGAAGGCCTTGAATTAAGTTATTACATTAACAAATAGGTACAAATTCGAAAGGAAGAATTCCTTTGATTCATAACATGTGGCTAGCCAATGCAAAAATGCGAACTAAAATCAAAAGGCTAAGGCACATCTGCAGGGAAACAATAATGTGTATTCCTACACTAGATGACCTAAGACAAAGGTATTATCCACAGTCCACAGATGAAGGATTGATTACACCCAGATATCCAAAAGTTTACACCTTAAAAAAATACCAATGAATCATAAAATTCAACCAAAGCTTCAAAACTCTTTAAAAAAGCGCCAACCTTTTCAAGTTTATATCTGATCCTAACTTCAGGATTTGGGGACTTCATCTTTTTCTTCGCCTTCAAGCGATAAAATCTGAGTTCATTCAACTTGGCCTTTCTAGACTTCTTCTTCTTCTTCTTCTTCTTCTTTGTAATTTCCGCCTTCCCTTCTTCTGATTGGGAGCTAAATTCATCCCTACAAACAGGCGACTCGCCAAAAGAGAATCTAACAACACCATTATAAGTGTTTATCCGAACAGATGAACTGCTGAACCGCCTAAACCCTAACAATTTCGGAACATCACTGACGCAGGGGTTATTGAAGGTCCTCTGATAGCAGCATTGTGAACAATCATAGAAATTCGGCCAATTTCGACATACATAGCTCACAGGTAAAGACTTCCTGCAAAAATTCCCCAAACTTGACATCCATTTCTCAGAAGAAATGCAATCAATAGAATGATACAACTAATGGAGCAAATCAGACCAGTCATTTCATAAACAAGATGAAATTTTGAAAACGAACCCTAGAATGAAACGGAGATTGGATGCGTAAGAAACAATGCCCTTAGTTCTTCGGATTAGAGACAGCATTGAATTCGAGAGGAGCACGAGCACTGGCGATGGTGAGGAGAGAGAAAATGGATTGTAGCGAAGAGTTTATCGAGAGGTGTAGACGACTGGAAGCGGGACTGAAGAATTCCGAGGCTTGGTTGGAAACGAAAAAGAGGGAGAAGAAGAATTAAACGTAGGAAATATATATGGAGTAGATTGGCATTCTTTAGTTTGGCAGGGCTATTTCTGTCCATGCGGGCGAATTCCAGTTTGACCACTCGGCCAGTTGCAGGTTGATTCAAATGGTTTGACATTTATTCTTACTTAAGTAAGGTGTCGGGTTAGAGTTTTATCAATGGAGAAAATATGTAATGCAAAAGTTCTACCTCTTATTGAACCAACAGTAGCTCGACTTTAGTGAAATGACATATTCAAGACAAAAAAAATAAAAAAGACTTCAATTATTATTATAGATTATAGGAAAAAAAACACATAACACTATTCTCATATTCTCTTTTTATAAAGTGTTAAATAATTGATAAAATTTGAATCTAAGGGATTATAGAAGCAATTTCTTTATAAATAGAATTAAGGCCATATTACACCACTACATTTGATCCCCAAATCATGTGTTTAGGTGCAGCAAAGGTATGAATTTAAATTCAATTGGTATCAATGATATAATTTTTTTAAGTGATTTTTTGGTTTTTTGTTCTTTTTTTTTGGTAGGAAGTGAATATTATCATCCACTTTGTAAACCACGCAGATTTCATTAATAACTTTTAGACGGTAATTATACTTACTGTGCTGAAGTAGTCACATCAATTGTTGGTGTATCTGTTCAGAAATCTAAGAATCATGTTAGCAATTGCAAACCTTAGATCATCAACTCTCTTTTTAAAAATAAAAAATATTAGTCCTACCTTCACTCCAACTCAATTTCCATGAAAAAGAACAAAAAACCTTGAGACCTTCAATAACTATGATTATAATACTGATCATAGTACAGTCAATAATTTAAAAAATACAAAGCCTACTCTACATTTTGATCTCCATCCACATCGGCGGTTGTTCTCATTTAATTTAATACAAAGCCTACTCTACAAGAAAAGAACTCACTGGGCAACAGAATTTTGCCGTGCTCATTAGCCAGACAGTGAGCAGATTTGTATTTGATTGCGATTGCTAAGCGACCAAAAACCAAAAATGATTCCACATTGAACTCCCTAATGACAATACAGTTTAATGATTGAATCAGCACCAGCAGTAAACAACCAGGGTTGCCTCGGATGAAACTTGCAATCTAGAACTCCTGCAATTAAAGCAATGGTGAATTATCAGTGAGCCAACTAATTATCAGAATTAAGTTGTTCTGAACTTAATATTGTAAACCATTGAAAAGCAAAAACAATGGCAGTAGTTCTGACTTTTCTCCCACACTCATGCACAAACCTCCAGCCAATACTTTCACACCCAAAAACATAATGGGAAATAGTGAATGTCAAAATGACTAAAAAAAGCATCCTAACTTCTTATGGGTGCGTTGGATTTCGAAGAATGCATGTCTCGTACCCTCACTAATGGAAACAAAGGCAGATGAGATCAGCTTTTGATAAATGTTCACTTGCTTGCGGCACTGTACAGCACCGCCAAGCTTCCTGTTGTACCCAGTTCAATCATCTAAAGTAATTCAACCAGCTCAAACACATACTGCAAGATACTAATGTACTTCGAGTCACTGTATCCAAGAGAGAACCTAGTTTGGGTTGAATCCCAATAAAACCAAGTGCATATAAGAACTAAATCCTGGAGCTGAAATTAGTCTCATTCCCCTTGTGGCAATTGGTATCTTCCCGTCCAGTACAAGGTTATGAAATCCCTCCAACAACTTGCTGCCAATACTTCAATGCATCTTCTCTTCATCTTGATGTTTCAGGTTCCGAGAAAATCAATATCACTACAAGAATGTTTAGCTAATTTGGCAGGAGCCTAGATCGTCTTACGTATTACCATCTCCATCAGTTATCAGAATCTCAAGAAGCCTTTATGCATTGAAGGACACTAAAAATGGTCTTGAAGGGAGCCCACCATATATGATGTCAAGTTTCTACAAACCACTAACTCATCATCTTTACAAAATAATACTTATCAGTATTGATAATTGATGTTCCAAAACCAACAGTTGTAACCAAACAGGAGATAGCAGCAAAATTTTAGCACATTCAGGAGTTACATGTAACAGCACTTATCCGCAGCAAATTACAGAGGAATGCCAAAAATTCTGATCCTATCATTGCAGAAGTAATGACTCAATGTACTAACCTTTTTCTTTTAAGCTAGAATGCCCTCGAAGTACTTGCAGTGGAACAATAAGCGGATCTTGGTTGAGATCTGAATAAACCATGCCATGAAAAACATATGCTGTGTTATCTTCAGAGCATGATGCAAATAGAGGATATGAACGATGGAAGGCCACACTTGTAATATCCTTTGGGTGGTGGCACCTGCAAGTTTTACAGATTGCAAAGCAAATCAGAAACAAATAGCCATAAGAAAGATAGTCGTATGAAAACTTCCGAAAGCAAAAATTTAGAACACTGCAGCAAATGGCACCCTGCAGAATTTAAGGGATACCTAAACAAATAAAACACCATTTTCTTCACACAAATTGGATTATCTGGATGGTGTTTGGGGGGAGGGCAAACAAATAACATCTGACATATTTCCCACTTTATTAGGATAGGTCATTTTCTGAATTGTCGGCATCAGAAAGTGCATACAATGCCAAATATCAAAAGCAGAAAAGTTCAGCATTTCGACAGTGAGAGTTGCAGGATGTGCAAAGAGCAAGAAACATACTTCAACGATTTGTACGGTGTGGATCGTAGATCCATGTCAAACCAACACAATTTCCCTTCTTTGCTTCCAACAATGACATTGTCACCTGCGCAAAAATCTTATTAACACTTGGACGCACTGCTTCAATGGCACCTCAAGAAGCACAAAGATGCTTATCATGATAATGTAACGGCCACGTTTACTAACACACTGCGGCATTTCTGACACATACCTCCAGGGTGGATTGCAATGCATGAGATTTCACGAAGCCCAGTTTCAAGCTTCTTAACCAGAGCCTGCTTCTTCTGCAAATTATAAACGCGGACTTCCTTCTTTGTTGCAATGAAGAAAAAGGAGCGTGACGGATGGAAAGCTGAGCACACTGGAAGCCCATGCAGCTTAAATGGAAGCGACTGGGAAAATTTTTTAGAGAGCTGGTGTACCAATATAGCTCGAGATTCACGTAAGAAGCAAGTTAAGAAAATACAGAAAAATAGAAAACAAACAGCTAGAGCAGGCTTAGGAATCAGCCACAGTCCAGTCACCAACAAGCATAGACTGGGAACTTGGAAGCAACTGGAAAGACATACCTTGATTTTCAAAATAAAAGATACAAAACAAAAAAAAACTAACAAAAACGAGGGGACAAAGAGGTGTTGAGCACCCTTAATGTCAAGGTGTAGAGTGATGCAGAATATAACCAACGCTTCAGTCAGGATCCCAAACCACATCCCTAAAGATTCGCTTTTTCTTTGGGGAAAAGGGTAAGGGTGATTACCAGTTTCTGTTAGATAAACACCTCTAACTAGAAATGCCTCAAATATGGAAAACCATCCCACAGATTAGAGAGAAAGGGAAGGGGCATTGATCAAATAAAACTTGATGCAGGCCCTACATTACATGGAGTCGGGTATGGGGTGTCGGACACGGGTAGGGATCCGAGTGTCCGACTTGTCAAAGCTCTAACTTTAGGACACAGGGACATGGTCCAAAATTTGGACACGGATACGAGGACTCATAATTTTACATATGGATGTTCCAATTTCATGTTAATCTTCTTAGAATATTTCAATAGTTACAAGGTTGTCAACTTGCCAAATGGTTGAACATTAAAGATCCATTAAAATAATAATGAACGAAGAAAGAAAAAGACCACATCTTCCTAATTTCTTTCACCCTTGCCGCTTTAGAGTTTGGATAAGGGTCCGATAAGGATCCCATGTCCTATCCGCAGAGTGTTGTGTCCGACAAAAATACGGGGGGGCAAAATGGAGAGTCCGGGTTGCAGCTAATGCGAATATCCGCCAAAATGCAGCACATCAATTCTCCATAACACAAGCTCTTTGCACTGAAGTTTCAACTCCAAAATAGCATAAATTAAATTAAACCAAAAAGAAAAGCACACTAGCATAACTGCATAACAGCCAAGTAAGGATATCTGCCGGCATCACTGCTGAAAGATAGTCTCCTTTACGATGCCACTCTATGGAAGATACAGTCTGCAAAGAGTAATATCTCAAATATCACTTTCAGAGAAACTCAACTACACTATCAACAATGTCTTTGCATGACATAATAGTAGTAAGACATGCTATTGATACCTTCAAATGCTCTAATCTTACACCACCATGTTTGTCATCGGGGAGCCACTTTACAATGGTTGAATCACCTATGCATAAATAACGTAAAACATAAGATCATGATGCAGTAGTAGCGGCAGCAGCAACAGTAACGAGTAATACTAGTAGTACACTAGTACCACTAGCAGCAAGAACTGTCCTATTAGTATAGAAAATGAACAGTTGATCAGTAGTAATGAAACATTATGATGACTCACCAGATTGATCTGCCAACGTAGCTTTCTCGAGGAGCAAGAGTTCTTTAATCCTTTGCTGCTCTTCTTCACTCCCCAGTCCAGTGTCCAAAATTAGCACATTATGAGCCCTACAGAGAAAAAGTTGATTGTCAATCTGATGGGTTTTGAAGGACCGAAAAGAAATCTAACAGACAATGCATTGATGCTTACACAGAGACTGCCAAGATGGGGAGCTGTGGTAAAGGATTCCATGCAACTTGTCTGATAGCAACACCGATATCCCAGACGCGAATACATCTACTAGTTGCAACCTCCCAAACCCGTACAGTTCCGTCAGTTGAACCTTTTTAGTAATAGAAAAAAAAGATATTCATCAGCATAGGTACCAAAATACTGCACAGCTTGCAGAAAAAGTAAAATGATATGGATACCAGAAGCAATCCATTGCCCTGAAGATTCTGTTGAAATTGACGTAACAGCGTCATTGTGGCCCTTGTACTCGATATAACATGTAACAGGATATGGCTTAAGATCTTTCAGATTCGGCCTTTTCGGCTTCAAGGATTCTGGATCAACATTAATCTGGGATGTCCGAATGACACAGAATTTTCCATCAGCTTTTCATTCCAGTATACAATTTTAATGGCAAGTACAAGTCCAACCTGATAGCTATGAGATTTTACACAAACAAAATTACCAGTTTTACTTCACCAAACAGCAGAACTTACACGTTTCTTACGAACTCTAGGACAAAGATACAGATCCAAATTTCGGTTAAAGGATTCTTTCAGAGCATTCACATATGCTGGGACACTTCTCAAAGATGTATACCTAGTCAACGAAAAATTTGGATTGGTCATTTGCTCAACCATCAGCATCAAAGGAAAACCATTCTATCAGTGATATAATGCAGATGGAAGACAAGGACATACCTTCTGGGAATAAATTTCGGCCGATCCTCTTCGTACATCAACTGGTACGAATTGATCTCTTCTTGTGTTGGTATGTATTCCACAGAAGGGTTGTAAGATTCCTCATGGCCTAAGATCAGGATACATCACATTCAATTCCAATGCTAAAGGTCCCAGCCATACCAGCATAACTCCCATGAAAGTAAACTTCAAAGTTTAGATACACAACAGCAACAGACTTTTTCCGTCTTAAGTTAACTACTTAACTTACCTGGCAGTTTAGGTTTTGGAGGTGGAATATAGGCCAATCCCCTACTTTTTCCAGATGAACCAGAATCATCACCCCATAAAAGAGACAACTTCGGTTCTTCCTTGGGTTTATCAAGCTGGATTCTTCCCTCCCGAATCGCCCTGACGAGCTTGAGGATCTATGCATTAAATCACAACATAAGAGGGCTAATATTAGTTGAAAATGATAACCACCACCTACATCCATGATCTTACAAAGCCAGCCAATATAATACTAGCTGAACCTATATGTGTTTCGTAAAGCATGCCACAAAGACAGAGAGAGTGAGAGTGCATAGATCCAATGAGTCATGGTTCTCTTTAGCAAGTGGCAACCTTTAGTCAGTGGCCAACCTCTTTTCCAAGCAATTATCTTCCTCCAATTAGTCCAACATTAGTTCTTATCTTGACATTGAGCATTTCATCTGATTTTTTTTTTTTAAAGATCACCAAGGTGTCTCTCCTTCCTCTGGTCCCTCCATTTAACCAACCTTCTTCAATTTAATGTAGTTTTGGACTAAAAAAATATTTTACAATTAGGAAACATATGCACCGTTTTCTTAGGAAAAATTTTGCACCACCCATCCCAAGCCATAAAACTTCACCCTCAGGCCTGACTATTTGTGCTTTCTAAAGAAATAAATTAATCATAAGACTACTACATGAGTCTCAAGTCTCACCCTTCCAGAAAAAGCTCAATGTAAATTTCTTAGCAAGTTTAGCAGAGCATATTTATAAATTCTAAATCAAGCTCCAATGAGAACATCAAAACTAATGATTAGGTGGACCCAATGCATCATAAAACTAATCACCTTTTTGCCCTCCCATTTTGATGGAATGAACCGCCTCTTTGGATCCGGAGCATTTGACAGCGGGTGAATCTTATCTTCCCAATCAAACCAATCGACATAAGGCTGCAAGTAGGGAGGCTACAGTTAATGAAGAAACTCTCAAAGATAGGATGCTTTCTGATAAGGATTGAAGTACACTGCTAAGCCCCAAAAGGTTAAGAAAAAATAAAGAGCATTGAATATATATAATAGATATGGCAAGCTACCGCGTAAGGATCAACTTCAGCATGCGGAGTCTTTCCTTTCAATATTCGGCGCATCATCTTGATTTCATCCTTTGTCAATTCCACTTCCTCATCATTGTATTCATCAATAATCTTCCGCCTACATATTGCAAACATGAGAGAGCAGGCAAGATCGACATCACGTAAAGAACCATTAAAGTTTCACCCTTAATCAGTGAGATCTGACAATAAGATTATTTTTTGCCCCCAAAAGAAATTGGAAACTTTCCCGAAATTCATTTATCAAATCTATCAATCAGGGTGGGCCTTGCTTCAACAACTTTGAGTATCACAACTACATTATTGAGGTTGAAATCATACTGGCAAGGGAACTGAGTTAAGTCATTGGTAGAAATTACAACACCAGGACAAGGTGAAAATGGAGGATAAGATTGAATCGATCATCCCTTAACACCCAAACTGGAATTACATATTTTGGCTAAATATTAGGCAGTGAGAGCCTCGAATTGTTTGCATCTTGCATTTGAGGTTACTTGCAACAATTGACTTCAGTCGGATGAAATTTTAGCAAACTTTAGCCCATGCAAGTAGTAGGAAACTTCAGGATGCAATGGCAAGTATATAAATAAAGCAAAAAAAAAAAGAAACAGCTTCAAAGCATATCGCAGAGAAAAAAATCTCGCCAAAAAGGAGACTAGGGGCCATGAACACATTGGTTTTTCTCTTCGCCTCATTGTGGGAAATACGATTATGAACATACGGACAAAGAATTACTTCCATTTGTTGTCCTATCTTCTCTTCTCGCAGTAAGAAAAGCGAGTTTGACTTGAGTTGAGAAGTGTTCAATGTCAACACTGAGATCAATCTTGCAAAATGAGTTCATATGAGCAAATTGAGCTAAACAGAGACCTATTTGGTGTTACGTAGATCATGGATGTTACGCCTCCTCGTTAGTTGAACTTGGAACCCTATGTGCATCAAATTAAAGTCATGGAAGATGAATATTGTAAGATAGGCACAATTCCTACTTTTAAAGAAGGATTCTAACTCTATATGGAGTTCACTTGATGTAATCATCATTTTTAAGATTGAACACACACCAATCTTAATATATCATAATATGTAATCAAACACTATTGAGTTATGTACTTTATAATTGGCATTCTGTGCAAATGGATAACAGTTTGGAGACAACTTTACACTCTGGTAAGTTACAACTTACAGGCAGTTTTGAGGCTCTTAACTTGGACATTGGATCCCTAAACACCTGGCCTTATAGAACTAGGACCTTAATTTGAATGGTTAGCATGAAGGGAAAGACATAGACTCAAACTTGAAGATCTTGGTTCTCACTAGTACATTTTGATATTTTAATTCAACCAAATATTCCATTCCAGCCAATTTTGTATCATTAACTGGTTATAGTAGTTAAGACTGTTAAGTTGGCCCTTAAGCAGGTAATGTACTTGTTGGTTTATTCTGGACATTCTTGAACTCATATATAATATAACAACAGTTAACCCATGACCTGGTCTTTACAAACTATTCGCATCATAAGTTATTATGTTTTCAAAGTGAGGCTTACATCCTGAACTACCTAGGGGACAACCTAGTTTTTGTGAATCATCCAGGTGTACACGAATTTGAAGAGTAATTCAAGGTGGTATTGATGTATCCTAAAGTTCTCTTAATTAGTATCCTTACTTTATCAGCTCTTAAAATCCTATACCTAGAAACCGAGTCATTGTTAAGTCTGATTTTCAGTTATTGAGCTTTTCACCTACAGAAAACAAAACCAAACCAAAACAATGAGGCATTATGGCAAAGTAAGCCCTCAATTGCAGCCACTATGAATCCAAAGAGAGTAATAAGTATTGGGACAAGGGGGCTTATACCCAAGTTTGAGACTTTGGGCAAAAGGAAAGGGAGAACAAATAGCTACGGAAATACCACGGAAGACAGTATTGTACTTACCAGGCTTTCTTATCATCAGCGCTTGCAAGATATCTCGCAAGTTGATCTTCCCTCTCCTTCTTCTTAATCTTCTTTCCTGTAATCTCATACCCAATGTGTTCCTCATCTTTGTAGAATTCTAAAGGAACATCTCCAATGGTATTCCGAGGAGCAACCTGCGAATTTTGAAACGGAACATTATCAGAGACAAATCAATAAGAACACCATCGCATCGCATCGTAAGAAAATAGAATTTTTGAACCTCGTCTTCGGATGAGTCGCTTTCTTCAACTGAGTGATTATCGTCGTCGGAGATAATCTTCTCCGGCGACATGTTTGCAGGCGGAGAGATGAGAAGAGGGGGGAGGGGGGGGGAGAGCGAGACGGCTGTTACTTCGTGTGACCTCTCGGTGACAATATTAGGGCTGACGGCGACAAAATTAGGGTTGTAAAACAAACAGGGTGTGTGAACTTTTTGAATTTTCTTTAATTGTGATTATAAATTGTGGGTTTGTTAATTAAGATGATTTGGATATTACATGTCTTAATCAAAATGATTTTTTTTAAAAAAAAAATTAAGTGATTAATATGACTTAAAAAGTCCATCTTTTAAGAATTCTCTTTAAATTATCCTTAAAGACAATACCGGGAAAAAAAAAATTTCATGTAAAACCTGATTCTACACTACTGTGGAATGTAAAGTGAATCTTAACTTTTTGAATTTCCCATGAAATTTGTATGTAAAAAATGGATATCTTAAATCATAACTTGGATTTTCCATGTGAAACCTGATTCTACACGGTTATATAATTGAATATAAAAAACGGATATCTTAAATCACAACTTGGATTCCGCATGAAATTTGAGTGTGACCTTAAACTGCTTAAATGAGGATTTTGTTGCCCCGTTCAATGTGAATATTTCCGTACCTTGTTTGTACTCCTGCGTTAATTCCATTTCTCATTGTTGTTGGTTCTGCAACTATGATTTTCCATGACACCCCGTACTTGTTGGCTTATTAAGACTCACTAGATATCCCTGCAATAGAGCTCATTAAGTTAGCCCACTTAACTAAGAAATGAAGTTGATATGGGTCATCATTTCAAGGGGCATTCATCGGGGATCACATGAAGGGAGCTTTATTTAACGATTAACTTACTGAGATCAAGTATGGATTGTTATGGGTACTCGAAAGGTTTTGGCTTTTACCCAATGCTATGTGTCACAATTCAAGTGTATTAGCTCACATGTGTCAGATAACCTTCTATTAGTTTAGATCTTAGAATAGGATAATTTATTGATCCAAGATTACTCACACAAAAGCATCTGACTTGCAAGAAAAACCTATTTTTTCTAAAACTCGTTTGATTTTATATGATTATTTGATTGATTCAAGATTAGTCACAACAAGAGTGTCTGACTTTACAATATGATCATTTGATAGATTCAAGAACCTTAAACTCTAATTTGAATTTGTAAGTCTTTGGAGAGATTGCCCTTGTTATATACTAAAAAAATAAAAGAAAAAAGCAAAATCAATGACCCCCTTATTTTCCCAGAAACTCATTAATGGAAAACTCTGTTTTTGGTAAAGCAGGGTATTCATTCACATAATACATATAATCTTTACACCCAATAATGTTTCTGCAGCAAATTGTAATTAGAGTCACAGAATCACAACCCCCCCCCCCCCCCTCCCAAAAAAAACCACCTAAAAGCACTTGTATTTGCAACCAAGGGCAAATCCAAAGCCAGCAATACCCAAACAAAAAGCCACAGCCATGATCCATGTAAACCCAGCGGTTCCATTTCCATCATCCATGGCCTCCTCATCTTCTCGAACCATCCCACAATCACAGCACATCTCCTGCTTCTGCTGTTGTTGCAACTTTGATACTTGAAACTCAAGCAACCTCACCAACTGCCTATACGCAAAAACCTGCATTGAATTCTCCATGAAACCTAAGGCAAGCAAGTCTCTCTCCTTCGAAATAGCAGCACACTTGGCTTCCGCTTCTCGGGCTCGCGTCTGAGACAGCCTCAGTGCCTTCAAAAGCCCCAGTTTCCCATCATCATCATCATCATCACCATCATCAATTTCTTCCTGGTTACCCATCAAACTGAACGTGTTGATCTTCCTCTTCATTGATCTGGGTACAACTGTTTTGATGTCAGATCCCGAGAAAACCTTCATGGGGGGAGGAAGATCACAGTTTTGAATCAGATCATGTTTCTGAGAAAGCATCACTCCCATCACCAAATCATTCTCATCAAACCCTTTTGAATTGGGCATGTGTTGTTTTTTCACAGTACCCCAGCCAGCCATTGGGATATGGAACTTGAAACTTTTGGGATTTTGGACTATGATTCAATCTAGGTATGATATTTTGGCCTTGGTCATCGTTTTTTCTCAGGATGTAACCCCAAGGGTGAGGCGTGAAAGAAACCGAAAACTCTTCATCTCTTGTTATTTTAAGGGAAATTTGTTGGTGGGAAGGAAGTAGTTGGCACAAGAAATGGTGTATTGGGGTTGTTTTGGCTGATGGGATATGCTTTTCTTGCGTGTTTGGCATGCATTGACAAAACGTTACAACTTGTAACTTTTAATATTGAATGATTCAGTTTCAAGAAACTCATACATGGTTGAATATCTGTTATGAACTGCCTTTGACACAAATCATATTTGGGAAATAAATTTGGGGGCGGGAGGAGGGTGTTTGGATTGGAATATTGGAGTGAGACTAGTTCAATTTCAGTCCGGATAAGATGGAACATATTATGAAATGAATACAATATTATTTGATTCTATTAAAATTTGGGTATTGTTAAGAAGCAATCAATTGCTGTGTATAAGATTTTAGAGTTGGCTAAATCGTTATTTTTTCTTTATAGTCAAGATCAACCAACTAAATGTTTATTAATCGTGTAAGATGTATAATAATAGAATTTGAATTTGTTTTTGGTGAGACCATTTTACTAAACACAAACAAAAGATGATGACCATACTAAACAAATAATCTAAAACATAAGATAGCTTCATGTGAAATCATCTTAGTGATACTATCCTATCAACTTCAGAACATCACTTTTAAATTATTGCTTGATGTAGTAACATGCAGTTTCTCCTTTGTCTTTTCTTTAAGAATTGAATACAGAGCATTGATTGATTGATTTATACCATCTTCTCAATTAAAATTTAGCCTACTAATTCTGATACTTAAAATTAGAATTGAATAAGTCTGACCCGATACGAAGTTACTGGATGAAACACGAACTCGAACCGAATCGAACCGATTTCAACCCAAAGTCGATACGATTTGACCGTCTAGCGTGAAAAAAATATTATTTTTTAATTTTGAGCAGACCTAAACTATTTTCAAAATCGACATGAAATTAATCCGTTTATTAAATTGATCGATCTGACAAGACCCGTGTTTCAATTCTACTTAAAACGCGCTAATTAGGGAATAAGTAGGAAAAAAAAAGCGATTAGCAAATAAGCATCATTTTCTATTGGCTCCAGACATTCTTCTTATCTCCTTTTTCTTGTTTGTTTTAATCTGTGCAATGTGAGCCCAGGTGACTACATTTTCATTGTGGGTCCCGTTTGATTCTCTTCTTTCCTATGGACATTTTCTTCTTCGGGCCATTCATTTCACCGATTGTCTGGCCTTTCCCCAGTTGGCCAGTCCCCCGTTCCCCCTCTTCAAAACAAAACAAAAAAAAAAAAAAAAACTGAACCCAGAAAAAAGAAAAAGAAAAAGAAAAAAGAACTTACAAAGGAGGAGTGAGATGCTGAGATGGTTTGTGAAGCAAGCTTGCTTCATCTTCTATGAACTTTTCAATTTCTCTGTTTCCCATCAGAAAAAGCTTGACTTTTCAGGTATTAGTATTATTTTTTTGCTTAGTTTTTCACCCATCAACATCCTCAAAAAATCTTCAATTCTCCAAGAAAACTCAGCTGGGTAGTCCTTTCTCTTTTTGATATGATCCCAATATAGCTTGACTTTCTCTTTCTTCATATGTAATGTGTAAATGTATAATCTTTTGTTCGTTTCTTGCCTTCTACCATCTTCCTTTGCCACTTTTCTAGAATGAGCTGTTTTCTTGTAGACTAATAGGGTTCTGTCTTGATTGTACTTGCAGGTTTCCTTGGCTAATTGAGCCCACTGATAAAATTATGCTTCACTTAGCAATGCACTGCTTTTCCTTTGTTTCAGTTTGTAGGGTAGAGTGATCTAAAAGCAAGGAATTAGTAGGATTTTGCCCAAGTTGGGGTTTCTGAGGTCTTGGATAATCTGTGCTTTTCCACTTTGTGTTGCTGTTGGTCCTTTTTTTTTCATCTTCTTAAACAACTTTTTGATGGCAAATGGGTTCTTAATTTGCACTTTTTCTGGGGTAACAAGAGGTCCTGCATTTCACATGGAATTGCTTTTCCAGAAATGGGTATTGGCATTTTTCTTGTCTTTTTGGCTCATCTTCTCTGTTGCGTTTTCAGGTACCAATGCAAAATCTCAATTTCATTTGCTCCCCCCTTTTGAACTTATAATTGGCATTTTTTTTGTTGAAGGGTCTCTGATAATTTCCATCATTTTACTGCAAAATTTCAATTTTGATTGATTGAAGTGGAAGGATTGAAGGGAGATTCCAAAGTGAGAGGAGTGAATTTGGGCGGTTGGTTGGTGGTGGAAGGTTGGATAAAACCTTCTCTATTTGATGGCATTCCCAATGGAGACATGATTGTGAGCTTCTTGATCTCAGAATTTATCTCATATCTGTCATTCTACAACTTTCCTGGGTTTTACTGATGATTAATTCTGTATCTCTCAATTTAAGTTTAGGATGGCACAGAGGTCCAATTTAAGTCAGTGACATTGCAAAAGTATGTATGTGCTGAGAATGGAGGAGGCTCCAATGTTACAGTCAGTAGGGACATCCCTTCTGCATGGGAAACTTTTCGGGTTCGATTCTCCTTATGAAAATTTCATATATTTCTTGATCTATTTTGGGACTTGATGTATCTATTTTGGGACTTGATGTGTCGCAGCTGGCATGCTTGGCGTAACTTCTGATCTTTAGATGTCTATTCTTGACAAATATGGGTGGGGTTGGGAGCTGAAACGTGATGCTGAATAGTACCCTTCTTTATTAGTGGATGCTTGATCAGATGCTATTGTAATCAACATTGCTTTCATTCAGAGAACTTTAGTGCTGTTGAGAGAATCGGGATTGAATTAGTGTTCATATTTTCTTCAACATATCTTGTGGGTGGGATCATGCTTGAAGAGGGAGGGGTTGGCTGACCCCGCAGGATTTGGTGCAATCATGCAGATTTTTTAAGTATACTCCGGGCGTCCCTCATACACTGAATGTGTTTCTTTAATCGTGTATGGTTGAAATTTTCTCTCAACCAATAATAGCCAGTAGGTTCTTGAAAATGAAAATTTAACAGTACTATGGGACGATAAAAATGGTGTTTCTTCGACAATACATATGGAACGAAGGAAGTGCTGTAATGAGACCTTATGGAGTTTAAAATTTAAATCATGAATTCGTGATGCTGACACTTACTTAACAAATGCATACCCAGATGATATCTGAAAATCTAGCCAGTAGGTTCGGTTTATCAAAGTGAGACAACCATTTTTTCATTTTACAAATCTTATAATTCTATCTCAATTTCCCTCTTGCCCACAAAAAGTTTTTGAGAATTGAGCCTGAGAATATATGTTGTACTAGTTGTCAGTATGTCGACCATCTGACTAAATTTTCTCAAATTTCTGTCATGACATAAGTGAATCTGTGAATTTTGTTCTATTTACTGTGATGATTCTCTATTAGTTTGTTAAATGCTTTATCTAATAACCCGTAGTTTTAGGACTCACTCACGCTGTTCTATCTCCTTCAATATGAATGCAAGCAACTCTTTTGAATTTTGATTATTATTAAACAGAAAATTGGTAGCAGCAGTAGCGTTCTGAAAGTTATCTCCCATTATCTATGTTCGAAGTTCATTGAGCATGACCGTAGGTTCGTTTGGAGATATTATTAGGCTATAGAACCTTCTGCTTTTCGGTTCTTAATACTTTGATTGACCTACAGGCTACAAGGACATTGATTCATTTTAATATCCTGGTTGCAGTTGTGGAGAGTGTCAGAGACTGAATTCCAACTCCGCACTTTACGAGGACAGTTTTGGACATGTGACGGTCAAGGATGCACTGTCTCTGCAACTGCAGAAGCACCACCTGCCACTAATGAAACATTTTACGTAGAAAGGCTCAACAATAACAGCAGAATTCACATCAGACTTCAGAGTGGTACCTATTTACAGGTATATGTTCATAGACCAGTAACTTTGGTGAGAATATGGTGCATATCATTGACAGACACTTCTTATTATAAACCGCTCCCCGGTCCTGGTGCTTTCTCTTTTTCCATTCATATACATGACGCTAGCAAAAATTTAGCACTTCTTACCGACATGCTTTGTGGTGAGAGGTAACATATAGAAGGATCTGGTCTTCTCAACGTTTTTGGTAAATTAACCCTATGCCAAGTTTCATAATCTGCTCTTCGAATGTTAGCTCTGAGAAATACGTGATTGGGCCTCTTATTTTTAGGCTCTGACAGAAAACCAGCTTACAGCAGACTACGCCGGAACACCAGGATGGGACGACAATGCTGCCACCTTTGAGATGGCAATTATTTCTAATAATCTTCATGGGGATTTCCAACTTGCTAATGGTTATGGGCATGACAAGGCCAAAGAAGTCCTTGAGGTATAACTTGTTCAAGTTCTATCTTATAGACCTGTTCCTTTGAGCCAATCTTATGCTTGTCAATCTAGCTGTTAAATTAGAGGATTGAGCTGGCTTTTATGTTTATATTGATCTGTAGTTATGTTTTCAGTGATGGGCTAAAGTAATTTTCAGTGTTTTTACGGAGAAATTAAGTTGTCTACTCTACCATTTGGCTAATCTTCACACTTCTTTTAGCATATGAATTGTGGTCTTTACTTTTGAAGTGCAGGAGCATAGAAACAGCTTTATCACCATAGAAGATTTTGATTTTATAAGTAGACATGGGATAAATACGGTGAGGATACCTGTTGGTTGGTGGATTGCATTTGATCCTGATCCGCCTGCACCTTTCATCGGGGGAACATTGGCAGCATTAGACAATGCGTTTTCCTGGGCCCAGTAAGTGTTACTTTTTCACATTATATCTTTGTGTGAGATAAAATTGATCCCATGCTCTCATGATCTGCATCTAAATCTTTTGGCACAGGACATATGATATAAAGTGCATTATTGACGTCCATGCTGCTCCTGGTTCCCAAAATGGAATGGAACACAGTGCTAGTAGAGATGGTTCAGTTGACTGGCCAACATCACAAGATTACATAGATAAAACATTTGATGTTATCGACTTCTTAGCCTCCAGGTAATCAAGAAAACATCTACCAGACGGTTGATGCTTACTTTACATAGCAGGATCAGAACATAGACAAGTCTACCGTTGATTCTGCAAGCTGAAACATACCTCTGATTATCCCTCTCTAAAAATGGCATTAGTTCTAGCCTTCTAGGATCTATGGATGCTAGATGTCAAAGAAGTGGTCAGTTCTTCACAGGACGGCCACTGTGGCTGACCTTCTTTCTTAATAGAAACTGAGACTTACAACCCCCCCCCCCAAAACAAAAAGGAATGGAGAAAAAAGTAAGTAGGACTGTGGAAATTCTTCTCTTTTAATATTTAGTGGCTGGTTTACAATTTGCTGCCTGGTTCAATATGCCGAGTGAATATGCTTTCCTCGATTTACAGGTATGCAAAGCACCCTGCCCTGCTGGGAATCGAGCTTCTGAATGAGCCATCAGCGGCTTCAGTTCCACTGGATATCTTGCTTACATATTACCAACAAGGCTATAGGATCGTGAGGAAGTATTCACCAACAGCATTTGTGATAGTCTGCCAGAGAATAGGCAATGCTGATCCCCTTGAGCTTTTTCAGGCTAACGTAGGCTTCACGAACATCGTGGTGGACTTGCACTACTATAACCTTTTCGATACTTTCTTTGTTAATTTGAGCTCTGCCCAAAACATCAACTACATATACAAGAGCAGGGAAGCTCAATTGCAGCAGCTCGCCAATGCAAGTGGTCCGCTTGTTTTCATTGGTAAAGATTCATTCCCTGCTTTAACCCCCTGGCGAAATATAACCTGAAACCTAATTGGTCTGTTTATGAATGCTCTGATTGAGGGGAATGGGTGAATGAGTGGAATGTTACGAGTGGATCACAACAAGAGTATCAGGATTTCGGGAAAGCGCAGCTAGAGGTCTACAATGCAGCTTCATTTGGATGGGCTTACTGGACTCTCAAAAATGACAGGAAGCACTGGGATTTCGAGTGGAACATCAAAAACCACTATCTCCAAAGTATGTCCACTTCTTCCCCCCCCCCCCCCCAAAACCAAAGAAAGTTTTATCGCATAACTCGATTAACCAAGTGTAGTTTGTAACTTCGCTGTATTCCTCAGGTAATTCTCCGGGATGGCGAGCTTCCTATCTAATAGTATTCGTTGGATTAATTTGCAGCTGCTTGTACTTGCCTCACATTTTGTGAAAGACAACAGCAATTCCTTTGCTCAGTTTGAAGAGAAATTCAAAGTGTGGCTTCTCTCTATATTCTTTGATCCTGATTGTCATGCAACAATCTTATATCCTTTGAAAGAATACTCCACTTTGCTAAAAAATGTACAAGGTTACATTGCCTTCTGTTTCCACCTCTATGGAATATTACATCTGCATTATTTTTTCGTGACATTTTCATTTGTTTAAAGCCGTTTCGACAACGGGTCGCCAATAGGTGACATTTTCATTTGTTTAAAGCTGTTTCAACATCAACGGGTCGCCAATATATGAGTACCGGGTTTGGAAAGGTCAAGATGTAGACGATCGTATCATTGACAAGCAGAGGGCTGCATTCCAAAAAAAACCCCAAAGAATTGTTAAATAAAGTACCAATAACATTTAAAAACTGAAAGATGTAAAATTGTTGTGGCCTAAAGCCATTTTTTATAGACCCAAATGTAAAGCATCTTGACTAATTGCCCAATCATGAAATAACTAAAGAAAAGCACAACCAGGAAACCAAAAAATGTCAACGGCAAATGTGCAAATCCGATCGCCTTCCCAATTGGAGTTTCTGGGATCAGAATTCCGACCGTAGAGATAACCACTGTGGAAAGGATCACTGGCCATGAAGCAACCTCATGGATGAATGGGATTTTCTCAGTCCTGATCAAGTGAATAATCAGGGTTTGCATCAGCAACCCTTCAACAAACAATGCTCCTCGGAAGAATTGTTTTTTTGGTATTGTGTAAGCCTCGTAGTAGAACCAAAGGAACATCAGGGTGGCTACATCACATACTGAACTTACAGGTGAATTCCACAATATGAAAATGGGCAAATCATTTCTATTCCATCTCTGTGGCTTCTTCACATACTCTTCTTCCACCTTGTCCCAAGGAATTGAGATTTGCCCCAAATTATACAGGAAGTTCTGGATAAGGAGCTGCTTTGGCAGCAATGGCTCGAACCCAAGAAAGATAATAGCTATCAGAAGGGAAAGAACCCCTCCAATGTTAGCGACAACCGACATTTTTATGTACTTCATGGTGTTCTTGAAAGTGAGGCGACCCTCCTCAACTCCAGCAACAAGCACATTGAGGTCTTTCTCAAGCAAGATAATGTCAGCCATGTGTTTTGCAATTGATACCCCTGAATCTACTGATATGCCAACATTAGCAGCTTCAAGTGCTAATGAGTCATTAAGCCCATCCCCCAAAAACCCAACTACATGATCTCCAGTCTGTAGTGATCGCACCACTCTCTGTTTCTGGGTTGGTGTCAATCGGGCTAGCACAGTCACTCTTTTGACAGTTTCATGGAAGGCTTCTTCATCAAGCAACTCAAGCTCCGCTCCAGTAATTACATGTGAAGTTCTGATACCTACATCTTCACAAACTCTTATTGCCAGAGGTAAAGAGTCACCTGTCAAAACTTTAGCCTTTACTCCCTTCTCAGCCAGCCTCCATAAGGCTTGCTTTGCCGAGTCCTTAGGTGGATCGTAAAATGTAAGCAGGCCAAGCAACACCATATCTGACTCCTCAATGGCATCACTTCCTTTTAGCTTTTTCATTGCCACCCCGATAACCCGTAGCCCACTTTTGCTTAACTCTTCCCCCATAGTTTGAATCCTTTGGAAGTCTTCAGCAGAAAGTGGTCTGATTGCGGCACCATCAGAATGAAAAATGGAGTGACAGATGCGGATCATTTCCTCTAATGCTCCTTTAGTCACCATATACTGACCCTGGAATTTGCTGCTCTGACCCTGCTCCCTGTAATCTGTTTCCAAGACAACAGATGCAATTCTCCGTACAAAATCGAAAGGAAAGTCGCCAATCTTTCTCCATCTAGAAGGTTGGAACCTATACCCATTCATGTATGCATATGAGAGGATAGCAGCATCCAAAGGATTTTTGTGCTCAGCCTTGAAGTAAGCATTCAGGAAGGCAAAATGTAAAACATCTTCTTTCGGCAAACCCCAGATGTCAAGATAGGAAGACATCGTTACACAGTTGATGGTGAGGGTACCGGTCTTATCAATGCAGAGAATGTCCCTAAAAGAAAATACGACCAGCAAAGAAAAGAAATGAGTGTTGTACTTTAGTGATTAGACCCAGCAAATGGTTCATCCAAAGATACTCTAGGATCAAGTTAAGTGATGGAATATTAGTATCAAGCCAGATTCAGTTAGTCCAATGGGCTTGTTAAGGAATGTAAACAAATATTAATCATGAAATTTGGTTTCCAATCAAGATCAGGTTTGCTGTTTGAGCTCTCAGTTGGATATGGTTGTGGATATTCACATCAAATAATAAGGTTCAAGTCAGTTTTGCTGGGTGTATCTGGAAGTAATACATAATTGAAAAGATCAACTTATCAAAATTGATAATTGAAGCATCTGTACTTACATTGAGCCCATGTCTTGTATAGCGGTTACACTCTTGACGATGCATCTGGCTTTCGCCATAATAATTGCCCCTTTGGCAAGACAGGTGCTAGTAATTAGAGGAAGCATCTGAGGAGTCAATGCACAAGCAACTGAAATTGCAAAAAGGGCACTTTCACTTGCAGCATAGCTGAGGAAGTAATCAGTCAGGCCAATGATAGTGGAAATTGCTAGCATGACACCAATGAGGATGTAAGTTATGTGACGGACGCCTATTTCAAAGTCATCTGTTGGCTTCTGTTGTCCCATTGCTGAAAACATGGTGCTCATGTAAGTTTTTGACGCAGTGGAAACAACAAGCCCTGTTCCACTGCCTGACATCACCCCTGTTCCCTGAAGTATGAGGTGAACTGATGATATTACTCTAGAAATTACTGGATACTGCAATAGGACAGGAATAAATATAGAACAGAGTATAAAGAAAGACGGCAATAGAGGGAATCTGAGACATGCCATGAAACATATATTTTTCAGTTCTAGAAGAGGGGTGATTGGATCTTCTATGATTTCAGCAGTCTTCTCAACAACTCCAGATTCCCCGGTTAATGACGATTGACTGTTGGAGGAGCAGGGGTTCATTAGATGTGCCAAAATTGGCTGTAAATGAAACAATAGTGTCGTGACAGGAAATTTTATACCTTACGACCAATTGATTTGAAGTTAACAGCCTCACGTCACCAGGGAAAAGGTCCCCACGTTGAAAATGGATGATGTCTCCAGGCACAATATCTTTTTGATCGACCTGAGTTATTACTTCATGCTGAAAGACTCTGCCTGCACATCTCTGGACTCTAACTGGGTATCTTAAATATTCTGAAAGCTTCAAGGCTGCCTTTGTGCTGCTGTACTCCTGTCATGTGCAGATGCATAAAATTTATACAGATGAAACTACATTTGCACTTAAATGCCCCCCAAAACCAAGAATTCCGCAAAGACCAGCCTAGGCCCTCTTCTTCTACCCCTTTTTCTGGTTTTTTTTTTTTTTGGGGGGGGGGGGGGGGGTTAGGTGTGTGCAGGCTTACCATAACTACATACTAGAGTGCCTGCTTCAGTTGGACTCTAGATTTGAAAGGCATTGAGTGCCAGCTATTTTACCACAATGGAAATAAAAGACAAGCTTGGAATTGCCCAACTATATGAAAAAATGATTTCTGTGAACTAATACCTGGTAGAAACGGAGAGAGACACTTATAAGAACCAATACAAACATGATACATCCGTTTAGAGTATCACTTGTAATGTAAGAAAGTATTGCCAAGACCATAAGAATGACATTAAAAGGATGGAAAAAGGCATTCCATAGCAGCAGCCCCCAGCTTGGTGATGTTAACTCCACGGGGACATTTGGACCGTCTTCTTTCAGTCTTCTGTCTGCTTCAGCAAAGCTCAAGCCTGCAGGCACAGATTAAACTTTTTCCTTTTTCAATATGTTCTCTTTTTTGACTAAAATGGGTGCATCCTAATCAATACTGCTTCAGAACTAAAGATATAAAAACTTCTGCTGTGCTATGTATTGTAGTAGAATGCCTTCCATTTAGCTGCACTATCTATATTGGACAACCAACCACCCCAACCCTGTCTACCTTGACTTGTAAAATGAAAAATCATTTTTATCCAGAGTGTCTAAGGAACAGCTCATGAGCATTATAACTTTTGTCCATTGAAATCTTAAGGAGTGAGGTTGCGAGCTTGTTATACAATACGTTTCACAACGGTTCCTTGTTCTCTCATAACCCATCCCCATCGAGAGACTGCAACGATATAACAACATCCCGATGTGAATCCTACTCAATAGGAGTCTACTAGTTTCGAGACCTGAAAATTTAGGCACCTTACACTACAACTGTACGGCTTAAGACAGAAGCATAACTCAGCTATTTGTGAGCAATGCTTTAAGGAGTTAAGACATCTTGTTCAAGCTAAAAGGGCAAGCCCCTCAAGTGTTAGTCTGTCATTGAAAGATCATGACAAATCCATGCAACCACTTGATGCATTACAGATATAAAAGAAGAACTTGCACTTCGATCTAACTATGACTGCCAAACCATCTATCTCACGTATTGTTCAGTCAATTCATTAGATATAATTAAAACAACCCACTGAGACATTTCATCAAGCACCTTTCGGGCAATTTGCACAGAACAGGGCAAAACCAAACTAATTCAGCAGAGAATGCACTCACCTAGCTCAGTTGAGTGCACATATTCAAAAGCCACGGTCCTATCAGTTTGGGCCAGAGCATATAACCAGGAATACACCTTCTCTTCTTCCTTACTCCGCAACCCGCCATTGCTTCTACCTGCAGAATTTCAATTCCCACATAAATTCCAACAACAACAACAAATGATTAAATCGATGTTTAAGCTTGAACTACTAAAAGGGTTGTTGAGAAAACTTGCTTTTTGGCTTGAGACGGCGAAGAAGAACAGAGACAAACCCAGGAGAGCTGCTATTGTTGTTGTCAGTGGTGGGATCCTCAACAAGACGATGAAGAATTGGGTTTCTTTTGGGGGTGAAAATGGAGGGAAGTTCGAGTCTTCCCATGGGAGTAAGAAGGTGGGTTCAGATGATTGTTGGCCAACACTAACCATATTGAGTCTTGGGTTTTGACAAGAAGGTGTAGACGAAAAAAAAAATTCAGAGGAAAATCAATTCTGTGTTTCTGTAATTCTCTCAATCCAACTACCAGGGATTTTGGACTTTGGAGAGTGCTGAAGGGTAGGTGAGGGTGCCCGGTTTGAGCTTCGATGAGGAGTGGACCCGGTTCAAGGTAGTTGTGCTATTTTGAACCGGGTCATTCCAACTGTCATTTTACGGCTATTCTGAATGGTCATTCCAACTGTCATCTTACCACACACTGCACCTTTTGCCCCAAAGAGAAGAATAAAAACAAGAACTTCTTGTCTTTAAGGGAAAATCTTATATGACAACATTTTTCTTTTGGGTTGAAAGAAGTTGTAGGTGATCAATTAATTAAAAGGACAAACACGAGTAAGAAATTATGTTAAAAAAATATTTTAAAAAATTAGAATTTAAGTCTTAACATAGTCTTGAGACTGAGAGAATAGAATGTTAGGCCTTATATTTCATTCATATATTATTAGCATTAAAAAATTCGAATACAAAATCTCTTACAATCTCAAATCAAGGGAGAAAGTTGTTCATTATTCACTATCGTCGGAAAGTTTCCCAACCAAAAGTGTAATCATGCATTTATGTATGCGTCAATGACAATATTAAGGACTTACGCTTACTTATGATAGTATTCATGAACATAAGGTAAGAATCATCAGATTGTAAAGATGTTGTTCGTATAATACGTCTATAATCGTCCTTGTGTTATATTTTCCATGACAAGGAAACCAACATAAGGTAAGAATCATGATTTTTACAAAAACATGATTTCATTCATGAGATGTACAAATTAATGGTGTAAACCATTCATGGGCAACAACATAACCCCAGTGGACACAATTTTCTCCAAAATGACAAACTACCAACATAGATGTTCTACTTGGCAGCTAAAAAGGGGAGGGAAAAACTGCTTCACCAAGGTAGGAGAAAAAGAGAAGGGAAAAAAAAAAACCCCAAAAAAAAAACAGGCCATCCCCAATTTTACAGCCCAAGGCCCATTTGGCCCAATGTACAAAAATTTGAACTCAAAAAAAAAACAAAAAAGCCCACTCTACCATCATTCATGGAGATCGAAGGAAAAAGATGCTAAGATCTTGATTAATACTTCCATCAGGATCAATCAAGTGAAAAGATTCAGCATCCGACGATCCACAAACCCTCTCAAAATTCCCCCTCAAATACATGATATCATCCTCTTCACACCCAATCTCTCTCCCCTCGATTACGCCGGCCCCCACCACCACACTCCTCATCCTACTCAGCACCTCCACATCAGCTTTTGAGGGCCGCCGTCGTAGCGCGTACCCCACCCGCCGCCCGTTGCAGTACATCCTCCACACCGGCATTTCCAAGAGATCAGAAGAAGCGTGACCTACACTGGAAGTTGTTGTTGTTGAGGCGGTGGAGCATTCGAGTGCGATCCTCAACAACCCGCTCCGCATTTCACGGGCCAACACCGTTGTGGACACCGCTAGTTCGAGGAGGAGGACGGGGTTTGTGGACAGCGTCGTTTGGATGCAGAATTTCACTTTGCCTTTTCGGTATCCGAAGATTGTCCCGGTGATTAGAGATGATGAAGACGATGACGATGATGAGGACGTAGTGGTGGAGGATGAGCAGGAGGAATGTGAATTTCTAGGGTTAGGGTTAAATTGCAGAGAATTTCGGGGTTTGTTTATAGTATTTTTTACCGTAGAAAACACAGATTCATTCTGAGAGTCGTTCATCTGGTTGGTTTCTTGCATGAAGGTGCAATTGCAAGTGGGGATAAGCAGCTCCATGAGGGCGCGGAGGAGCCGCCATGATCGGACCTGTTTGTGGCAGTCGACGGTGGTTACGTCGGCGGTGATGTGGGTGGCGCCACCCATTCTTCGGTGGTAGGTGGGCATGGTGATGGTGGTTGGGACGGTGGAGTTGTGAAGGGAGGAGGCGGTGGGGTTTATGAGTTTCGTCGCCCTGGAGAAAGTGGGGGTTTTATAATTAAGAAGTGGGGAGGGAGGCTTTAGGTTTTGGACGTGTGCCAATTAATTTAGGGATTATTTGGGTTTATGAGAATCTACTTAGCCCACTAATCAAAATACAATTGTTTATCTTTCACACTAATCATACAAGTAATCATTCAATAACTGTGGGTTCTATCATTGTTTATTTCTTAAGTCAATCATTCACATTCATCATGTTGATGCTTTATTGCTATGATATTATGTATAATCTAAAGTAGACGGTTTTAAAATTTGAGGACATTGTACTATTATATTATCTCAATATTATCTAGCTGCACTATCGAGATGGAAACATATATAGGATGTCACGATGTAAACAAAGGGTTGTTTGACAAATAGATTTTTGAAGAGTGTTTTGATAAAATAAAAAAAAGTTTTTTTTTTATCAAGATTAGCTGTTTGACCAAACAAATAGTAAATTTGGGTGCTTGGTGAAAATATTTTTTATAAGAGCTTTTTGGATCCAAAAAACTTATTTGGAAAAGCTAATGTTATGAGCTTTTTGAAAAATTAATTTTTTATCTCACAACTTTATTAAAAACAGCTAACTTTACCAAATAGTTTTTCTACAAACAGCTAATTCAAACAGTTGTTTGCCAAATAGGGCCAAATTCTAAGAACTAGATAAATAA
>JACYFF010031956.1:108304083-108417918 GCA_017589665.1 Selenicereus undatus | reverse complement strand
TATATATATATATATATAATACTTTACCTCTTAAAGTCAAACTGTAATAGAAAAATATAACAAAATAATATCAATAATTTATAATTACATAAAGTGTTTGCATAAAAGGGCATTTCCTCCCCCTTGTACAAAAGTAGCCAGCATATCCATATCCTCATTAATAATAACTATATAGGCACAAATAATAGTACAAATAATCTATTAGACTTTAATCATATATATAAAAAATTTTCCTTTTCTTATTTAACTAGGTTATAATTCATGTCAAATTAGCAATTGATTAAGCATTCATAAACTCATGGTATCCACAAGAGTAATGCATGCCCAAAACTAGGGAAGCTTTGACTAGATTAAAATTTATGTCAAAATTATAAATTGATTAAGTATCCATAAAATCATAATATACACACGAGTAATGCCCAAAACTAAGAAAGTTTATCGATGTATGTAGTTCTAGCTTACTACATGCAACTTGATTGTATGAATAAAATTCTCACTTGTAAGGAGGTTGTTCAGAATGATATTGATTATATGATATATTTTTTATTTTCAATTGCCTTTTAATACTGAATCAGCTAATCTATCTAAAATTATAAGAAAAACTTTCTATGTTCAGCTCAAATTTATTGAAAAAGAACATCCAGTGCCATCCACCACATTCAGATATGGTTTAGAAGCATCTTTAAACTCCCTAACTTTTAATGTGAGACGTATGATACAAAAATAAGATTAATACCGTTAATATTTCAACCGGCTATAAATATATTACACATTTGTGGATTAATATATGCATTCCAAATTACAACATCATTGAAGAATTTTGTCAAGTGATTGAATCGAGACAATAGATATTAGATATGGAAGAAGGGACACAGCACCGTACAATTATACATGAAGGTCTTAAAAATACCATTAGAATTTACAAATTACATGATTAATTGATTAAGTGTGACGAGGGGTGGCCATTGGATATGGGCCAGCCCACTCAAACCCATAAAACGCCAAAAAAAAACATACCAACTATTTCTGTTCGGCTTTCTCCTATTTCTCTGTGGGAAGAATGAAAGATGTTGCCTCCCCTTGGCGTTTTCTTGTCCCAATGTCTGTCCAAACAAACGCGGCCTTCCCGGGGGAGATACAGATACTCCCCTCCATCAAATTTTATTCAGAATAATAATTCGGTCCAAAAGAAATAAAGACAAAGGAGAGGGGGGGGGGGGGCAGAAGAAAAGAAAAAAGGTATTCATAATGTTGAGGATTTTTTTTTAAAATTATTATTATGCAAAGCGAGAAATTATTGGGGGGAAAATTGAGGTCAAGTTTTATTTCGGATACAATCCAAAGTAGACAACCCCAGAGGAAATATAATTTCTGATAAATTCAATTAGCAAAAATAAATAAATAAATAAATATATAGTTGCATGATTTCCTTCCTTTTTGCCTTTCTAGCCTGGCTTCTCCACTCCATTCATGTTCCATTTGCTTCACCTTTTTTACTTTTTAAATATATATTTGGACCCGCTTGCCTCCCTTCTTCTCTATTTCCTTCTCAATCAAATCTTAACCATGATACATATAAATCGGTATAACACTATTGTATAACAGTAATAGAGGAGGACTCGAATATGACAGCTGATGTATATTTCGAATGCTTGATCACAATCTTAGTTGCAGTTATATATAGAAAAAAAAAAAGTGGGAATTATTGTTGTCCTTCCACTGTGTCCGAGATGAAGTCCAAAAATCATTAGATATGCCTTCGATTTCTATAGAAAGATCACAAAATTTAACATAAAATAACTTTAAATTTCGAACAAATTGTGAAAATATCCAATCCATTACCTAGAAACCATGCTTTGGAATGCAAAAAATCTTTCAAGTAATTATTTAGCAACAAATGTGAAATAAAATCAAAAAAATAATGATGCTTTAATAAACATCAAATCTTAAGATTGAATACCAATCTTTGATTAATAAGATACTAATGATCTTGACACATTGTTTCAACTAAGAGCATTCCCAGCCGCAGACACGCGAGGTAAAGGGTGGGGCCTGTGTGTCTGCTGCGTGTTATTTTTGTCTCCCTAGCCGGCTTGAAACGCGTGTGACACACGGGGGAGAACGTCTGTCCGTTTCTCCTCGCGGGGCACTGTTTGGTTTTTTATTTTTATTTTTTTTTGGAGTAAGTATATAATTTGTAAATAATTTAAAAATAGGTTGTGTGTTATACGGTGGGTCCATGACAAATATTTTTATTGGATGATTAAAATTGAGTTCCGTAGGTTGAAGAAGTGATGGAAAACAAATTTCAAAATTGTAGAACTTTTACTGACGTGGCAGGCCAAAGTTCCAAAATCCGAAACCCTGGCTGAAAATGCTCTAAAAACTTAGAATTCAATATAGAACGACGTGTCAACATGAAAATGGCAGCCCTGTTGTTCGTTTTGCAGCCAAGTTCTTTTTTTTTCGCTTAAAAAACCCCCCAATTTTTCTGCTTTTTAATTAATTTAAATATTTCTAGGAATATAATCGAAATTATGTCTTGTCTCCAAATCTTAGACAAAATATAATGTGCCATTTCAACCTTTTTTTTTTTTTTGCGCTGCTGGTCCTTAATTATTTTTATTTTTGTTTTGTCGCTTTAATTTGATAAGACTTCGCCTATAATACTCATTTTTTGACCAGCCATAGGGGGACACTACAGTTTGGAAGAATTTCAACATGCAAATAATCGAAGAATAATTAAGTATTTATTGATACAAATTGCATAATTTGCTGTGCTATTATCTCAATCAGTTTGGTAGTTGGTCATCAGCTTAATCCTCCAATCACTAAGTCAAACATTAATTTATGTAACGCTTACAACAATGGTCATTGACAATTTGACATGATCAAACATTGACCTTTGTCTCAACCTCTATTATCAAACGTAATTTTACAATATCCCTCAATGCTTACCTCTTTATTGTTATATTCTTACTGTTTTTAAAAGTGGACCTTAGATCAGGATCAACCCTTAACCAAACCTCAGTTCAGTAACCAAATAACGGGTTGAGTAGGTGAGGGGGTAAGGCTGTTTTCACAAAATCTTGTTTTATGGGTTTTGTGGAATCAGTCTCTCTATGGGCAGAGATGCCGGTAGAGATAAAGTTGTATACATCTGGATCTCCCCAACTCGTTGTTGTTATTGTTGTTGTAGTGGGTGAGGGGGTAAAAGGTAAATCTGCCCCAACTCGTACCAAGTCTATGGCAACCTCCACATTAGAGGAAATTGCTAACCCCAGATTCGAACCTGTAAGGGCCACTTGAGAAACAAGCTTGGTATCATTTAACGCTACACCTCTTGGTAAAGGTGGACCACCTTCTGTGGTGACATGTGCTAGGAATAACTAATTTGGTCGGCCCAATTGCATGTGAGGGTAAGAATATGCGATTATCTAGGCGGGCCTGCACTAACCCAATGGCAAAATGCTAGAAAACTACGACATTGCATGATGTTGTATAAAACCATTAGAGTCCTAACCCAAGTTGACTTAGGCAGCATGGAAGCTGGACCTAACCTAACCATTTAATGTGACAAACCTACAGTCACTATCATTTTGTTTGCGGCTGTACTAATACGGATTGGTTCAAATAATTTAGTCTTTGTTCCCCTTTAAGTAAAGTATTAGACTCAAGTTTTGTAAATAAATAAAATTTATGATGAGATATTTCTACATTTTATTGGGTTAAAAGTAGCTCGATTTCAATAAAATTGAGGATCCAAAACCAAAAACTATCATTATGTGGTTGTGAGGTTGGTTTTGAGTCCTTCAGTTGAAAAGGTCTAGTTTCATAAGTCATGTGCCGTGGCTTTGGGGCCGGTTATATGTGGTTAGTTGGACAGGTTGATGTTGATTTGTCATGCCGTATGGCACCTCAGTATCGATTGGTCCTAGAGGTATAATTTTTGGTCTTTGCGATGAGTTGTTGGGTGGTAGAGTCTGGAATTTTATTTGTCTATATCGGTATTTGGATATTGTTGAATTTTATATGTATCAATTGATTTTTATAGGCATCAAATTTCTTTAAAAATGTAAAAATTTAAACCCCTCATGTGGTTACTATTGGATGCTTAGGGCACCGATCTATAAAGGTTGGATTTGTCCATGTCTGTAATAGTCCATAATTTGCTCCTAGGGTGTGTGTGTGTGTTTTTTTTTTTGAGGTTTTGGAGGGCCTTGTGTTCTCTGTAGTATAATTGTTTTATATGGATTGTTGTCTTTGTGCGTAATGTTATCTGTCATGGCTTGACTTCTTACACCTACCTTCTTCACATATCTATTAAGTACGGGGATGAGGGAAAATTACGATACAGTCTTCTTTGTTTAAGGTACACTTTTAAATCCAATGTAAATTCAATACTCTAAAAATTTCATCAAACCGAAGTATGAAGGATCTGATGCAGTAGTCATATATCTAAATTATAAAATTATAAAGAGACTAATTCCATTAAATTCTATACTTAACAATTATAAACTACCTACTGAGAATTTTTTTTTTAAACATTTCCATTTAAAATACACTTTCATTTTGAGAACAAGCCATCCATACCTATCCTCAACCACCAACCAAGCCAATCCGTAACTTACAAGGGGAACTACCCGTCCCATGATTTAAGGAACCAACCAACCTCTGCTCCATCTGTCATAGCTCATAAGATGACAGACATTTTTATTTTTCCGTATTGTATAAACTATAAACTATAAACCAACTGAAACGAGTAATAGAGCGTAAACTAAGGATAATAACATCAACGTTTTATCCCTCTTGATAGTTGATTCTAGGTAAATTATTATATACATCTGAAAGTACATATTCTCACATCTTATATATATATATATATATATATATATCATGTATTTTATTTTTAATATTTATTTAATGATATATCTTCAAAAAATATGTACTTTCAAATATATAATATAGATTTTGTCAGTTTTACCAGCATCTTCACATTTTACATTCTAGTATTGGGCCAAGCACCAACCCTTAGTCTTAATATCAGTAATTCTAAAGTACATACATATATATCATGCTCACGTTTATACATGTATAAAAAGCATCATATAATTGGGCTAAACTCCTATTTCATTTTCCCAACCCAACAAACATTTTTATAATTCTTTCAATCCAACCGACTAGAAAAAGATATATTGCACGGAATAAAAGATATATTGTAGAAAATAAAAGATATATACACTACAAATAAAAAAAATACATTACAAAAAACAAAAAGTACACTACATAAACGAAAAAATAGACACACTACAACATATTAAATATACGTATACTATACGACTGCAGAATATATATCATATTAGATATGGTATATATTTATACCTAAGAATTTTCCTCCTGACATGCCTCCCTCTTCCTTCTTTTTTTCTTCTGGGCTGTTATCACATGCATGTGCACAGCTTTTTATATATTCGAGAACCCCCGTGAATGTAGTTTCAAGTTCAAAATCAACAGTCAGCCTTCTTCCAGACCAGTCCCAGCTGAAGTTGCGTTTAAAATTTTAAATTCCAAATGTTCTAGATGCGTCTAGATCTCCCAGACTCACCACCAATTTTTTTCAATTTCTTCTTGTCTTTTTTTTAAAATGGATGAGAAATCAGATTCCTAAATTAAGAGAGTGTTTAATAAATAATTTTTTGGCTAAAAAGAGTTTTTTTTGATTAAAATTAGTCGTTTAATATAGTTAAAATATTAATTTAAGTGTTTGGTCGAATAATTTTTCAGAAGAGTTTTTTGGTTCTAAAAAGCTAACTTAAAAAAGCTAATTTGATTTGCTTTTTAAAATAATTTTTCGACAAATTAGTTTTTTGTCTCATAATTTTGTTAAAAACAGCTAATTTCAACAAATAATTTTTTCACAAATAAATAATTCAAACTCTTAATAATTAATAACTAATAAACAATATAAATAATTAATAATTAATAATTATTTACTAAATAGGACTTAAGGCAACCTCCATCTCTCCAGCGTAAATTCTCCACATACTACCGCCCGCTTGAGACTGGCGACGACATTTCACTTATGACGTCATCTCCTGCATCATATTACTATGTACAACTGAGCGTATAAGTTGGGGTATGGGCCTTACCTACTTGCTCCCCACGCCATCTCTCCTTCCTTCATATTTGTCGGTCAGCCTCCTCTGTTTTATTTCTGATTCAAATTATTTAAAAAAAAAAAATAAAACAACTCCACCAAGACAATGCACTGTTTGCTATGAACTTGTCTTGTTGTCATCAGTTATATGCAAGATGAAGAGCCATAACAGCAGCACCACCAATTATCCACGCACATCGCACCATGGAATCACCACCACCACCACCTTCCACCACCTCCTGCTCCTACTCATCCTCCTTCTCTCTCCGCGGTTCATCCCACGCGCCGCCGCGCAGCAGCCGTCGGATTCTCCCGACGGTGACAATCTCAACACCAGCAATGTAAGTCCTTCAATAGCGGTGGTTGTGATTCTGTTAGTCTTAGCCTTCTTCATCATCGGCACCGTCTCTATTTACTTCCAGCAATGTGCTGAATCCTCTTCTTCCGTGTCTCCGATAATCGTCATCGGCACCGGCGCCGGTGACGGCCAATCGAGAAGAGGACAAATCCGGGGACTCGATCAATCAGTGATTGACGCTTTTCCGATGTTCTTTTATTCGGCTGTGAAAGAATTGAAGATCGGCAAAGGATCGCTGGAGTGCGCGATTTGTCTCAACGAGTTCGAAGAAGATGAGACTCTCAAATTGGTTCCGAAATGCGATCATGTCTTCCATCCTGAGTGTATCGACACTTGGCTTGCCGGACACACTACCTGCCCTGTTTGCCGCACTAATCTCGTCCCTGAACAAGCTCAGATAACCAACTCGGCCGAGTCGACTCACCGAATCGACTTAGGAGGCGAGCCGGAGATCAGCGACGAAGGTCAGATTAATCCGCGATGCGAAGTTCAAATCACGTTCAACGACGAAGGACGGGCGATTCCGAATCGGAAGTTTCCGAAGTCGCACTCGACGGGTCACTCACTGAGTCGATCCGGGGACGACTGGGAGAGGTTCACACTGAGACTACCGGCCGAGGTTCGGAGGCAGCTGATGGCTCGGACGAGGCTCAAGCGAGCGACAAGCCTGGTGGCGCTGCCGAGGGAGTCGAGTTCCCGGCAAGGCTACCGCGGCGGCGGTGGCGGTGGAGACGGCGAGGGGAGCGGGAGCAGCCGCTATGGCCGCCTATTCAATTTTCTTGTACCGCCATTTGTTCTGAGAGCGGGTTCCGTTAGGTCAACTATAAAGGTCACGGATGACAGAGGCGTAACGGCAGGAACTGCTGGCTCAAATGGGTTCGCCGCAAACGCCATAACGCCGTTGGAGACGTTACCTCCCCTTCCCGTATAATAATTTTTAAAATATTTTTTTATTTAATTTTCAGGGGTAGGTGTTAATTAGGAGTTCCAATGTATACTACGTAAGTGTAGTATTCTAGTTGTACGTATGGGATAATTTTTCCTAAATTGTCCTCATAAAGGATGCACATTTTAGTTGGTGAGAAATGACAATGTACAAATAAATACAAGTCGTATTTGTATAACAACTTTAACAAGCAATTACTTGCTCAATTTATATTTCAGAAGATTGAGTCGTCAAGCTTTGCAATGCTACTTATTTCTAACTAACGACTCAAGGCCCAAAAGGAAATGAAAATAAGTTTAATTAAGTTTTAAAAACATCTTACTCTCTTATGTTTTAAGCAATTTCTTGTTCCATGTAAATTTATGTTGGAATAACAAGTTTAAAAAAGGGATTAAAAAGTAAATCATTTTAAATGAAAAATCTCTTTTTAAATTATTACTTTTAAACATCTTTTTCTAAACTTGATGTTAGATTACAGCAATTGAATGAATGAATGATGAATAAGTAAATAAATAACAACTCGCTTAGATAAATAATTTACAAGTATAACCATTTTTTAGAAAATAAATGTAGAATTACATATTTCTTGTGTAATACTCAAATACTATTTGTAACGAATCAGTCGATGAATATTAAATTTATATAATTTATAATCAATTATAATTATTGAAAGTTTACTGATATTAAATCATTCCACGCATAAAATTAGGCTAAAGTTAAAAAAGTCTTGCAACAAGACATTTGATTCAAGGGGTTCCGTCGGGTGGCCTAATCTTGAAAAATGACCGCCCAACGTTCAAAGGTTGTAGAATGTGGGCTTGTGAGCTACTGCATCAGCTGAAGAGTCATTGTACACCCCCAAAAAAAAAAACAAAAAAAACTGGGCCAAGCCATTCAAAAGTGATCCAGACCCAACCTTAATGCAACCAAATAGTAGCCCATCCTTGTGATTTTGCAGCCCATACTGTTTGGTAATGCTAAGATTTAATCACATACAATAATTCTCATCGCGAATTCTACTTTTATTAGTCTGAAGAATCCAGATGTAAGTAGTTTACCCCCACGAGCACTGAGCTCTAATCCCCAATTTAGCATAAACCACTAAGGTATATTGTTGTAGTTTACATAAGTTATGTTGTTAGAGGATTTGTTCATGGATTCGTTCCCTTTCATGTATTACTTCTCCGTTAATCTTTGTTATAAAGGGCATTGGTCGATTTTTACAATACTTAGATGCAAATATTTGATAATAATACCTCAAATAGGGTTATTCATATTAAATGTAGGTTAGGGATGAGACTAGGGCTGTTCTGCTCTCTTTTATTTATATTTGGAAGGTAGTTATGATGCCTCTTTTGGTTTAGCCAGGGATTTCTCCAACGCACAGATTATAGTTATAAGAGTATGTATTCTTATGTGACCCCCTTTTTAAAAACGCATCCACATATTATAATACAAATAGTTTTATATTATTTTTTGGGGGGATTGACAAGTGCAGGTCATTTTTATTGTGCATTTATGTAAGGGGTACCCAATATTGTTTGGCGCCAGTGAGGAGAGGCGGTGGAGCCCCTATTTAAGAGCAAAAACAATGGTGAGCCATTTTTTGGCTCACCAGTCAGGTTCTATCACTGTCACATCAGCCCTTTCTCCAACTTTTTGCCTCACAATCTTCACTCTCTGCAATGATAGGCTCACCACTTTCCCTTATAAAATAAAATAATACCTATAAATCCTACATCTAACAATAAAATAATACCTATAAATACACTCCATCACACACAACTTTATTTTTAAAATTTTTAAAAAAGAAAAACTAATAAAAAAAATCTAAAAAAAACAAAAAAAATCTCACGAGTTACCTCGGCTTGCCGAGGTTCCCCATGAGGCTGACATTGGAGTTGCTGCCTGGCCTCACATCCCTCTCACTCCTCCTTTTGCTCATCGCGCGCCTACCGCTGTAATTGCTCTAAGAGCAAAGCCAATGGTGAACCATTTTTTGGCTCACTAGATAGACCATACCTCTGCCACATCAACCTTCTCTCCAACTTTTTGCTTCACAATCCTCACCTTCTCCAATGGCAAACTCACCACTTTCCCTCACCAAATAAAATAATACATATAAACCTCACAATTAAACATATTTAAATATTTTTACTTTTTTATTTGTGTTATTATTATTATTATTTTATGGTCCTTTATTATTATTTATGTGACTAGAAAATAATTTATATTTTTTTAAAATTAAATAATTAGTTTACAATAGCAAAATTCATAAAAAAAAAAGAATACCAATCAATGGGAATGCAACCATTTTTAAAAAATACCTAACCCATCACTTTCTCTCTCCTCCCATAAACATTTACTTTTTTAAAAGCCTCCATCTTCAACATCTTCATCTGTTGCTTTTCTCCATCCCCATTTTCGTCTTCTGTTCTTGTTCCCATCACTTTCTCTCTTTCCCCCCTAGCTCAGATCTTCCCCCAAAAATCAATTTAAAAATGAGACCGTTTTGCTGAGTTGGACAACAAAAGCAGGACGGCGAGCACCTTGACCCCCCGAGCTAGCTCACAAGGCGCACGCGAGCCTAGTCTGCTGCAAGCTTCCCGAGCCGGTCACCGCTCGCTCGCGGGCGTCTTTTGACTCACAAGCCAACCGTTGCATCTGCTCTAAGGCATGATTAACTACCTTATGCATCTCCATACAAGGAGGACAACAGACAGTAGACATATGATTCTGACATTTATTCTTTGAATGAACCCCCCAAAAAAATGAAAAGAAGAAGATAAGACTAAAAAAAGCCTGATAATATACTCCTTTAAATGCGAAATAAACTTTTAACATGCATGTAATGTAATATTTTATCAAATCATCGCATGTTTTAAGTTTGAACAGATCAGGATATTAACATGCCTATAGAAGATGATTAATTGATTACAAGAAAGCTAATGAAAAAGGGTTTGTTCCTAAACATCAACGGTAATAATGTAATATGATGTATTGATGTTGTAATTAAGTGCATGTTTCAATCAATTAATTGTGATGTGGCACTCCCTCCCTTCGGGGCTCATTAAAATCAATTCTGGCGGATCACTCAGCAATTCTTCAGCAGTAGAAGGCTTCATCGTTCGAGATTGGACTGGTAAATTACTAAAGGCAGGAGCATCTTACTATAACAATACTTCAATTTTAGTGGTTGAGACTAGAGCATTGTGCGACAGTATAAGTTCAACAATTCAAGCAGGTTTCAATCCATTAATTGTAGAAGGTGATAACAAGATTGTCATTCAAGGTTTGGAAGGAAAAATTCACATCCCTTGGCAGATTCATAATATTATCAAGGACATTCATATGTGGAGAGATCAAGACATTCAAATTATTACTAACCATGTGTTCAGAGAGGCAAATATGACAACAGACTGGCTATGTAAATTTGGGCATTCCATTATTGTTTCATTTTCATCTGATCTATGTTTTTCACCAACTCTTATGATGATTTTAGTTGAGGATGTAATTGAGCGTACTCTTATGAGAAGAGACATCTAATATTGTAATTTCTTCTTTTACCCTTGTGGGGAAAAAAAATTAAGTGCATGTTATATATAATATTTTCTTTTGGGTTTTTTTGGGGGTGTAATATTGTCTTATTCGAGATATATGAAGAATTTTTTTATATATATATATATAAAAGGGTAAATACATTGTGGAAAAGGCTTAGGTTGCCTACTTGTCTTTCTCATAAGAGTTATGTTTAAGTCGTTAATATGAAGAATAGGAGAAAACTCAAACACCTGACAATAAGACCAGAAAGCTAGTATAAAAAAAACCGCACCACCCAATCAGGTGCAACATTTGCTTCCTCAAAAATATATGATAAATAGTGACAATTGTAAATTTTCTCATAAGTGCCCTTAATTATGTCCTTGGTAATATTATCAACTTGCCATGGAGCAAAAAACTTTAAGACTCTGTTTGGTTCTTAGAAAATTTGGTGGAAAGAAAAGTTAAAGGAAAAAAAATGTAAAGGAAAAAAAAGTAGGAAGAAAAATAGTTTTTTTTTTTTTCTGTTGTTTGGGTTTAGGAAAAAATACAAGAATTTGGATTAGAAATTTGAATGTTGATGAACTACTTGAATCATGTTGATGTCATCTAAGCAATGTGAGGTTAGAGAAGGTTGAAAATTTTCCTCAAGCTTTCCTTACAATTTTATGATGAAAATTTTATCTTTTATTTTTAACAATTTTTCCACCTAACTTTCCTTCATATTTTTTTTTATTTGTGATTTTCTCTAAACCAAACACAAGAAAAAAAAGTAACTTTTTTAAATATTTTTCTTTCCACCAAATTTTCCAAGGTCAAAATAGAGCCTACGTATGCACAATTATTAAGTGTTCGAAACCCTATATTTTGCTACTTTACTAATAATATGCCATGTCCAATCCACCGCGCTACTATTTTGATGAAAAATATCATCCTAGGTGATAATTTATCAAGCACCTTTTGAATAAAATAAACACAAAATGATTTATTAACATCTTAAAATTAAAAATTTACATGTTGCATTCAAAATTGTCAAGATAGGCAATTTCTTATGTGCTCCCGGGAGCACATACTCTCGTTATCTATATATATATATATATATTTTTGACGCGTGTATTTGTTATATATTTATTTTCTGAATATATATTTGATGACGTGATTTGTAGGAGCATATGCTCCGAGGAGTATGATAGACGTATTGGTCAAGATAGCCTCTTTTTCTAATTACCTTATTTATATTTCCATTCATTGCAAAAGTTGATAAAAAAATAACCGAAAGGGATGACAAAAGCATAAACCCTCCGAGTGACTTTAAGGAAATCATATGTGAAATCAAAACCTCGGCACTTTGTGAGATAGCAATGTATATAACAACCCCTTTTTTTCTTTTTTGTTTGCCTTAGTCGGAGGGGCACTCACTTTATGTTTGCTTTTGTTTTTCTATGCCGGTTAGAACTTTGAACTGAGAGTTGGTATAACGGATGATCGAGTATAGTTTTAAATTTTGGAACTCAGATTAAGATCGAATGCTCTGAGAAAAGCAAGGATTCGGCTAGATTTGAATCAAGTTGGCTCTTTAGACTTCTAAATTTATTCCACACTTAGTTGTTATATGTGATAAACTCCTACTTTTTTTTAATGGGTTGGTTGATTAATCGGTTATTATTTAATCGTATTCTTTTCATGTTGCATTAGGAGTATTTTCCCTATTAGTTGGTGCAAAATTTAAGTATAATTTAATTTAATTTATTTTAAAATATATCAATCTTAAAAAAAGTTGATGAAGCATTAAAAAAATAAACTATACAATGAATCGAAAACTAAAAGTTGTATTTACCTTAACTAAATGTGTTATAAAAAACTTCAGTATTTAATATAATTTGTGGAATTCAGTTAGCTTAATTAGTAAAATTTTGAGTTATCATTAAAGACCTTTGAATATCACTTATATTGACTTTCATACCTCGTTCATATCTTCTTCTTTTTTTTTAAAAAGACAATTTCATTTCGTTTAAACAAATTTATTTGTACCAATATTTAATTTCTTCACCTTCACCCTGACTCTTTTTTTAAAAAAATATACACGTAAATTTTCATGGAGTTAATACAATCTCTATCTTAATTAAAACATTAATTAAAATTTGGGGAAAAAAATAAAAGAGTTGATGGGCAAGCGTCCATGCCCATGGACCATGACAAGAGCAAATAAATCTTCCAATGAATGCGCGGAGACTGTGATGGCCTGATTGGGACCCCTAGTCCTCCCCCATAAAAGATAATAAATTCATGACTAATGACATATAATGGTTTTCTCTATTTTTTTTTTATTTTTTTGTTTCTTTTGGGTTCAAAGCAAAGTTATAAATATTATACTCATTATGGGATCATTTTTTTACCGAAATGAGATATATCGGATTTATGTACAGTTATACTCGTCTCGTACTATTTTGAATTCCAAAAAAAAAAATCATAGTACAAAAGTTTCCAAATTTCAGTGTATCGGGTAGTATTTCGCCGAAAATATCGTTACCATCCGGTATTTAATTAACCGGTACATATTGGATAATAATTTGTACCGTTTCTTGACCGATACAATATATTTCAATCAGTACCGAATAATACGATATAGTGTTTATAACACTGACTCGTAGACAAAAGCCAATTCTGTAATGCCCGACATCAATTAATACTGTCATTTGTAGTCGCCCAACATCTCCCCTACTTATGCGATAGAGGGGTATTTCACACAAACTTATGAAAACTCGTGGTTGGTTATGTTATGTGACATTCATTTATAAACCAACTATCCGTAATCGAAAAGATGTATATCGGTTTTAATTAATGTGTAACTAATATGCACAATTCTGTTTTATTTGCCGTTGAAAAGTAAGTTTAACTTGGTATGAATGAATGCTAGATATTATTAGTTGGATTAGCTAGCTAGTGTGTTATGAATAAATTTATTTATATTAATAAGGATTCAAATTTCAAACTATATCTTTACCTAGCAAGCTTTCTACTAGTCATACGTATACGTTGTCTCTATATGTTTAAAATAAATGTAAGCTATATTCAGATGTAAATAATCTTACTTTTACAGACATTTCTGTCTGTTGTGAGGTTGATTTCAATAGAAAACATTCGTCTTTTAAATTTTTTAATGAATAATTTTTTTTATGAACTTTATATTTTTTACATAAAAAATATTTTTTTCTTTTAGGGGCGTAGAAAATTTGTACTTGTTCTAAAGAAAATTATTTATTTCAGAATATGAACGGTATGGAATTAGCAAGAAAAGAAAAAGCTGAATGGCAGATAAAGTAATTCAGTCACCGCCAGATACATTCAAATTATATAAAAGCATGGGATCCAAGTTGATGAGCATTTATTAGGGCATTTGTTAATTGAAGACTAATGAGACACTTTTCCATTAAAATAGGGATTAAGTACTCTGAATTTGTGATTAATTAGTAACATAAATAATTATTTGGTAGTGGTTGATACCTCAACTTTTATAACCATCACCATGCTGTCATAATGTATTTAAGTCGGTTAGATGTAAGCATCATTATTAGCGTGGTACTTGTCTATAATACTTAGATTATTGCCCTTCTGAGGTGGAAGCCGCCATTTTTGAGTTGGTTTTACTCACAAGTTAGAGGAGGAACTACCTAGGGCTGACAAAAATCTGTCCGATCCGATTACCCGAATTTGTCCGACCCGGAAAAAACCGGGTACGGTCACCAAATTTATGTCTGAATTTAAAATTCGGACAATCGGTCATGTCCGAATTTAAACCGGGTCGGGTTCGGGTTTGAACATTCGGGTTCGCGTTGTCCGGATTTTTGAACCATTTCGGGTTCGGACAAATTCGGACAATCGGACAACCGGGTTCGGACATCGGACAACTATGTTTATATGTAATTTTAGTTCAAATTCTTTAGAAAATTTTATAAAAATAAATTCGGACAATCGGGTTCGGACATTAAAAAATCGGGTTCGGGTTCGGTCACACAAAATTTTGGTCAGAATCTCCTAAAATTATATTACAAATTCGGACATTCGGACAACCGGGTCCGGACATCGGACATTCGGGTCCGGGTCCGGGTCTGGTCAAAGTGTCCGATTTGTAATCCGAACAGGGTCTGGGTATGAAGTTTTTGTCCGAATGTCCGAATTGTCCGGACCCGAATTGACCCGAACCCGAATTTTTGCCAGCCCTAGAACTACCCCACTTGAGGTCTGTTTTTTTGTCGAAATTGTTTTTTTTTTTAATTGAAACGGGTAAAAGTGAGTTGAAGTAAATTGAAACTGAAAAAAGTTGATATATTATTTTTTATATCATGGGTTAAAGTTGATTTTTTTTTGTTGAAGTTGGTTGAATGGGGTTGAAAGTTGGTTGAAGTGGGTTAAAGTTAGAATTTTTTTGTTGAGTTTGGTTGAAAACTTGATAATTGAGAATTTATCAACCAAAAGAACAGACCCTTATACAAGGTTGGCCGAACTTCATAGTTGATTAATAAAGTTACAAATAATGATATGTCATCTTTATAATTCCCATGCATATACTGATATACAAATGCATATGAAACGTTTCGTTTTTCATGAGCTAATCCATCCTTTTTCTTCAAGTATGAACTATAATTTATATAATTCTACCCAAATGTATTATAAAATGAGGTTCCTAGTTACATATATAGTAAAATCACACATACTCAATCTTATCGTCTAATATGTCATCAAAAATATTATATCGTTTTATTTCACATTAACATGACGTTTTGTAGAAGTATTTATAGCGAAACAAGTCAAAAAATCAAATTAATTAATAAAGAAAAATAGGGTACAAGTTTTGAGCACTCAAACAAGACAAGAGTAGACATTAACAGGTCGTAGTACACAATGGAAGATTCTCTTTCACAAGTCCATTACCAAAAGTTTTGTTTGCCGGGTAAAATAAAAATTGTGTCTTTATCTTTGCATGACCAATTTTCAGTTGACCCCTCCTACTTTATTCCCCCCCCCCCCCCCTTCTTTGCTTTATCTATTCTCTCCCACCCACTTTAACTTGAATATCTTCAATTCCTCATTCATTTCTCTTTCTCTCATTCATAACCGTTACATTCATCCATTCCCACCAAAAAAATTAAATAAAAATAAAAATCCCCACCTTCATTATATATCTCCAACCTACCTTACCCAAACATTATAAACTTAAACTTCCCCAAAATTTGGCCCAAAAAAAAAGAAAAACAAAGATAGAAAGAAAAATACTTCACCCAAATTCCAAACGCGCAAAATCCTACACTCAGAGCTCGATTCGAGAGATAGATGCTCGAATTCTTATGTAAGACCGTTTCATAGTAACTTATCGTGCAAGAAAACAAAAAATGGGGATTTTGGGGGATATAATCGGAAAAGTGAAGGACAAGGCATCAATAGGCAAGGCGGCGTTGCTATCCCGCAACCAGACTACGGCGGCGCTCCGGCTGACCATCCTTCGAGCCACCACCCACGAGGCCGACTTGCCACCGTCGGACCATCACCTCGCCGCCATCCTCTCCTCCGGGGACGGCCCACGAGCATCCGCCGCGGTCGTAATCGACGCCCTGATGCGGCGGCTCCACAAGACCTCCTCCTCCGCTGTGGCCTTGAAATGTCTTCTCGCCCTCCACGTCATCGTCCGACGTGGCAGTTTCATCCTCCACGACCAGCTCTCCATCTACCCCGCCGGCGGCGGCCGTAACTACCTCAAACTCTCCGATTTTCGCGACAACTCATCTCCGATCACATGGGAACTCTCGAGTTGGATCCGATGGTACGCAAAATATCTCGAACAAATCCTCTCAACTTCCAGAATTCTGGGTTACTTTCTATTTTCGACATCGTGCACTCTAGAGAGAGAAAAAGCTAAAGAAATCATCGCTTCTCTCCTCTGCAAAGATCTACTCAGAGAAATCGATGGTTTAATCAATGTTCTTGAAGAAATCTGCAAATCCCCAGATTGTGTTCAATTGCAGGGTAATAAACTCCTAATTGAAGTAATGGGTTTAGTGGGTGAGGATTATTTTACCACAATTGATGAGATTGTGATCCGAGTTGAGGAGTTTAAAGAGCGACTCAGTTGCCTGAGTTTTGTTGACTCGGTCGAGCTGGTTTGTGCTTTGAAACGATTGGAGGATTGCAAAGACCGGTTGGGTTCACTTTTTGAGGTAACCGGGTCCGGTCTGGTTGAGGATTTGTGGGTTTTAGTGGGTGAGATGAAGGAGAAAGTTGGGGAAGTTAAAGGGTTCAAGGAAGAGAAAATGGTCCTGAGTTGGGGCCGGTTCGAGTCGGCTCGATTCGGTGAACAAGTAGTCAAGCCTCATGACTCGGTCCAGTTTGCTTCGAACCGGTTTGCCTTTCAATTTGCTAATGTTGAGCTTGTGAGGTGAGGTAAAGCTTAATTAGGGAATCAATTATGACCTTACTTTTGTCTTTTGTTTTTTCTTTTCCTTTTTGTTCTTTTGATGAATATGTTTCTTTTTGGGGGGTTTATGATGTAATACTTCTTCTGCAAAATATGCAACTATCGTTAGTTTCTCACAAAATATAGGGAAAAAAAACTGTTCTGATTTAGTATGATCTATTTGTATATGGTTAGAGGATTGTTAATTCAAAAACTAGGGATGTAGTTTTCGGATCCCTTGTAAAATGACTTGTGTGTGATGTCAAGTATGAAAATTTGAGCAAAATGGGCACTCCAAATTAAAGAAATGTATACACAACTTGAACCTGATGGTGAACACAAAACATTAGGCACATGGACTAGCGGAGGGTGAGAAGTTGGTAACGAGACAAAGTCATCCTGATCGTTCACATGAATAATAATTCTTCTTATTCGTGTTTAAGGCATAAAGATGTGCAACTATTATTGGGTTTTTGTGAAGCGCATAGGGAGAAACTAATCTGATCTGACATGATATGTTCGAGTACCGTAAGTGAATTGTTAATTCAAATGTTAGGGATGTGTTTTTTTGGATCCCTTGTAAAATGATGTGTATGCAATGACAATCATGAAAATTTGAGCAAAATGGGCTCCAAAGCTATAAGTTGTATGCACAAACTTGAAGGTGCAAGGAGAAACCAAAATATTCTCATTTGTTAATGATGAAAGCAAAGATGGGATATGGATTTTTCTTCATCAAAGTACTACTAAAATTTTTACCATAATTTTCATATAAGATAACTCCATTTGTTACTTTTACAAGGACGATCTTCTTCATTTAGTCATCGTTAAATTAGCAAATAATATTAAAAATAAACTTCAAATTAAAATTTTTTTAATATGGAATCTCTTTCCTCATTGTGTTTTTCCATGTCCTCTGTGTATTTGTTCAAAGGTCAAATGTGAAATGACATCGTTAGGTGGCTTACAAGAAATATTATTAGAAGATTGACATTGACTTGGACGATTAGTAGATGATTAAGAATCAAAAGGACCCACTTGCCTAGGAGGCACAGAAGTTTTCATGGGCTAGTTTGTGATGATGCCCAAATGATTAGGGAATTATGTACAGAGTTTGGAAAGCATAAAGTGAAAGCCCACTTCTTCATAGATGGAAAATTAGGTCCAAAGTTGAGTAGTCACTGTAATTATCAAGAGAGTTTGCAAAATACTTCTATAAGCTCAGGACGTGATAGTTTTTTGGGTCTCTTATAATTAGAGTTGAGAAAGTTTGATCCGACACGATAACACGACCCAAATCTGATTTGAAATTATCGAGAGAAACACGAACCCGACACGAACCGAACCGATTTCGACCCAAGGTCAACACAACTTGACCGTTTATTAAATGGGTCGACCCGAACCGACTCGTTATCCAACTTTGCTTTGAGTAGTTTGCATGGTAACCTTAATGTTTATATAAGAACAAGTTTCTTTATACAGGGTTTTCTAAACTACATCCAAGCATGAATCACACCAGATATTGTTGTTGTTGTTTTATTGTCGTTGTCTATGTGCCATAACGAAACATAACACGTAGGACGTGATTTATGTATGTGCTTTTGCTCCATCGAACAGAGTATAACAATAATACGAACAAAAAGGTGAAACTAAGGACGAATTTGGAGAGTGGGAATTGAAGAGCACTACAATGGTGGCAACTGAGCTGGTCCCGCCCATTGGCAAGGGGGATAAATCTTTTAACCTTTTTTTTTTCCCCTCTCTATTTTAGTGGTTTGGAGGAACAATTTAATCTCAAAAATATTTTGGCAGCTAGTAGTTAGATGAAGGCCTGATTCAGTCGCCTCGAGCCCACTTCAGAACATGATGATTGGCTTTCTGAGCCTGCAATTAAATCCCAGTTTACATAATTAAGTATGTTTAAAACCAGTTGTAAGAGTAGAAATTGGTCAGATTTTGTGTATAATTACCTCTTTTTCCCAGTCACAACGAAGAGTGATTATGGCTAATATCACTGTCTGAACTGCTGTTCCTCCAAATATCATTCCTGCCCATATCCCCTGTTTCATGAATTCACCCACAATTAGACCTCACCAAACAGCATCATTAGAGTATTCAAGAGTCTCCTAATGCTAATTTAATTACCATTACTCCTTGATTAAACTTCCACCCCATAAAAAACCCGAGGGGGACACCGAGGAGGTAGTAGCAACCGAGGTTTATGTAGGCCACCGTAGTTTGCCACCCTGATCCCACCGCCACGCCTACAACCATATCAAAGCTCACAACTGTTAGACTTAGGAATCATTTTATACTCTAATAGTATGTTTCCGAACAAAGATGTAGGAGAAGTCAAGAATATATGTCTCGGAACAAAAATGTAGGAGAAGTTGAGAATACCGGAGAGAACAGGTTGGACACTGTTGAGGAGGATGGTGAAGGCGAGTAAAATGGAAAGCTTGTTAACCTCTTCAACGACAGGCGGACTAGTGGAGAAGATGAAGGCGAACTTGTCATGGAATATGAGCACCAGCAACCAGAAGAAGAGGCCGATTGCCACCGATGTCATCACTGCTACTGCTGTTGCGAATTTTGCTCCTTTGCCATTCCCTGCTCCTAGCTCATTTGCTACCCTTACTCTGTGTTCATGTTCATTCACAACTTACAATCTTAGTATCTCAATGTTTCTATGAATGAAGAGCATGAATTAAAAGCTCATTGATTTGATTGGGCTTGGGAAATGGGCTGCTAATTTTGGCCCACTTAAAATGGGTCAAAGCCCATGCTCTTTTTCATGGGGTCTGTCCACTTATGGCCCGGATGGTGAGCAACTTCTCACCCCAGGAAAATAGTAGAATTGAGTCCAAAGTTCATATAGCTTGGACATGTATATATGTCAAAAGTGTTGCCAAGGTTATTTAACCACCAAACAAAGCAGTGGCACACAAAGCAGTGCTCGCATCTACAGTAGACAGTCTTGTCTGGTCTATCTACAATAACAAGTCCCAGTATAGGTCTTGTTTTGTCTAACTTCACGAAATGAATGAAACTGGAGTGACCAAAATAATAAGCGAATAGCTCGTCTCCCAGCAGGGACGATTGATGCGAGCTAGGGGTAAGCAGATGGCCGCTTTGTAGTCAATAGTATGAATGGATCAAACTCAAATGACCAAGGTGGTGTCCAAATCGACACCTAGGACGCCACATCACATCATCCTTGGCTCGGCTCAAATTGGTCCGATGACTAAGATAAGATCCAAGTCAGGTTCTAACAGACCAAGCCAAACTTGACCAAACCAAACTAAATGATCAGAATAGGGGAAATTATTGGTTGGCCTTTTGCTTATTAATTCCTATTCATGGAGGGTAACTAATTAAGAGTAGAAAGCCAATAATTGATGATCCATCTAGTAACTTCACAAAGTTGCTAAAAGAGAAAGAATGGACAACATCATTCATAGTTGATTTGGCAGACAACAGTATACCATCATAAATTCCTCAAACTCGTGGAGCCAAACACTGAACTTCAATGTCCTTTAATAAGGACCGCGTACACAACTGAAAATGACATAATAGGGCCACTGACTATCTTACACATAGGGGATCCGACTCTTATTTATTATGTATTTTTTTGACATGCATTTGTCATATAATCAATTTTTAACATATCAGTATTTATATGGTTTGTAAAAATGTGTATTCCAAAAAATATGATATAGGTTTTGCGAAATAGGCACAAGGAAAATGCTTGGTAGATATATATATATATATATATATATATGGATGGGATGCCATTCAATGTAGCAATTAACAGGTAGTATTAGTTTACTATTTTAAAGCCAATAAGTGGCCTATTTCATAATCCACCACCACCGACTCTTATCAACATCAGTCTCATTTTTATTGAATATGAGAAAATCCAAATATAAATAGTGTTATTTATGCGGACACTACCCAACATGTTTAAAGAAAATGACTAGACTTTTTTAGAATCCAAGTAGCCCAAAAAATCAATGTTTTCTTCACCTTTAGAATTTTATTTAAGTATCAAGCTTTGACAATTCAAAGAAGAATTTTTTTGGAGTTACGTGGAAAGTAACTCAATCAAATTCTGCATGTTCAAAATTGACAGCTCCCTACCTCCCCCTTCTGTTTTGGTTTTTGATTGCCCACAATCATGTGTACAGTCCACCACTATCTGCTTTATTGATTGAGATTTACAATAACAAATGCACCATATATTTTGCAATTTACACGTAAGAAAGCAAGCAGTTTGGCCTTCTCCCTCGTTATGTATGAAAGCTAGTAGGGGTGTTCATTATTAGATCTACTCAAAATTAGAAAATAACATGTTTTCAAGCTAAATAATCAAATCGTATCGATTTTGGATCAGAATCAGTTCAGTTCGTGTCAGGTTTGGGATTCTTTCGGTAACTTTTGGTCAAGTTCGGATTAGGTTATCATGTCGGATTAAATTTTCCAAACTCTAGACTCGTCTCATTCTTAAATTGTAAAGAACTCGTAGAGACCCACATGGAGCATTTTAACTGTGAAAATTATCTTTAAATCTTAATATTTTTGTTTGAATTGTAACAACAATTTCATAATAATTTCATAGGATATCTACTGATTTGGTTCCACTATCTGAACTTTTAAAAAATAATTAAAAGATATTATTTACATATATTCTTATTATTGATATCATAACCTTTAATCATATTTTAAAATCAGTTCAATTTAACAACAAAATAAGATTAATTTAGCAAAAAGTAAGTTCAATTCCATTCAATTTAGTTCAATAAAATTCAATTGAAAAGTATAAGACGTCTTAAAATTTGCATCTTTCAGTATTTCTAAACAGTGACAGCTGACCATCAAGAAAGACAGCTGTTGGGTAGAGTCACATGTTTTGATGCTGTGATTACTGAAAGGTATTGTCACATCTCCAACCAATTAATGAATAAAGGCATAATTAGATAAAGAATTGAATAATAAGAAAACAAATTATGTACGAAGACAGTGACAGCACCAATCAAGAGGAAAATTTAGGGAATACTCAGAATATTGTGCTTGTGAATAATATATATTTCTTGTTTCTTTTTTTATTTTATTTACTCGTTATGTGAAATTATATTATACTTTCGAAAGTATAAATAGTATAAATTTATCGAGAGGAGCGAGTGGAGAACATACCCGGCCCCAGCAAAGAAGGCGAAGGGGATCATCATCTCCCAGCCATTGATACTCATACTGCCAAATTTACAGATCGATAACAACCACAGATAATATTCAGACGGATTTATCGAAAAATCTGTGCTCTTTGCAAATAATTAAGTTATAATAAATAAAATGAAAGGAGCAACAAAATGTATAATTTCAAGGGCTTTGAAATTTAAAAATAAAATAAAATAAGGGCATTGTAATGTCATACGTACCATATGGACAAAGCATCCAGGGCTATCTCTGCGTTCTTGAGATTCCCCGTGAGCAGGATCAGTATTCTGTAGTACCAGTTCTCCAAGCTTTGTTGTTGTTGATAATAAAACAAAAGTACGTACATTTCCACCCAATTCAAGACACATGGCCATACGACAAGCAGACAAACTTAGTGACATATTTTTTAGATCCATCCAAATTGTTTTTAAAAAAAGGTATTAAAATGGATACCGCTATCTGCAAGATTTTTGGGTTCAGTATTAGAATATATGACTAAAGGAAAAATAGAATAAGACTCTATGTTGATTTTCCAAGCAATTAAAGTAAGCCATTTTTGACCATTTTTGAAACTCGCTTGGAATCTCATGTACCAAAGTAGGATATTTCCCTAACAGTTGCATGTCAGCTCCTTCTTTTCCAAGATAGTACATGTCAAATTATTGACCACTTTTAAACATATCCAGCAGAATCGTTTGCTTTGTAATTCAAACTAAGACTAAGAGATTTACATAACCCAAATACCGTACTTAGGCGAGATTGTAGAGTATAAATTCAATCAAGTTAGGTCTCGTATGCAACAGCAATAACAGTAACTTTCAGTGTGAGTTCCACTTTTGTGATGTTTAGGTTTAGTCTCTAAATACGGTTTAATTTGACTTATTGTTTAACGAATGAACGGACTAAAGAGGTCATGAGTAAAATGTGGTACCAGAGCATGACACCGGAAGCAGCAGAGAGTTTGACAAACTCCCAAAGCCCAGAGAAAGCCTCCATAGAGAACCCAGCCCAGGTCAAAGGACACCCACCACGCACAGTATAACCAAACAACCCAAACACCAACACCCACCACCCAAAGTTCTGAGTCACGGCGGCTCCGATGACTCCACAGTCCAATACCACAATGAACAGCCACGACACGAAGACATGAACCGCCAAAGCAACGAGTGAGACCCAGGCTATGACCCAAGCCTTGAGTTGGCTCTGTAGGAACCTCTGTAGTGGAAACTGGAACGCGAAGCTGAAGTGTAAAGGCAACATCCACACTGACACCACGCCGGATAACTCCGCCACGTCGTCTGGCTGGCCTAGGAGCTTCAGAAGTGGAGTGGCGAAAAGGTACAATGGGAGGAGGAGAATGCAACATATGAAGAGGACAATCCATGATCTTTGCATGTATACTCCTAACATGTAGTATTTTTTTGCACCAAATGCTTGTCCACAGAGTGTCTCTAGTGCACTTGCCATTCCTAGCTGTTGTTTTCACCAACAAAGAAAAATTACCAACACTATAATGCATCAACAAAACAATAAGGTAATGTTTTGTTAGATGCAAACAATCGAATAATATAAACAAGTTTATACCAGTGTTTCTATTACAATTACTTTGTAACTTTAATTATTATTACAAACTATGTAATTATAATTGCATTGTATATATTACAATTAACTAAGCATTTCATAACAGTAAAAAAATAAGATGATTTATAACTTATAAGGAATTTGTAATTTGTTAGTACATTTGCTTTAATGTGTTCATCTATGTGTCGTCGCTCTTCCAAATTTTGTAATTATATAGGTAGTATCAAATAAGAAAATTTTACATAGATGAAATTTAAACAAAAAAACACAGTATTGATTGAAGATGACATAATTCATGTTAAATTAAGTCTTGTTCAAATGTAAAGGGTTAAGATTTGATTGAATTTCAATCTTAAAATTAAATCCCATAAGGGGGAAAATGAGAAAAACACTTCACAAGAACCCCAATCAAACACACGGAATCAGATAAAAGCATCACTTCCCAGTGCAATCACAAAGCCTATATCATCTTTTTAGGAGCATATATTTCGATAAGCCACATCAGCGGCACATATTGAAATTTGTCTATATGACAAATACCCGTTAGAAAAATATATATACCTCATAAGCGAGAGCCTATACTCCTGAGTGTATGATATACATTACCGTCCAATAAGTACACCAATTATAAACAGACCAATTAAAACAAACTAATTAATACTCGAAGCCAATAGTTCGGTGTAATAAATGAACGAACATAATTAGCAGCCAATAGCTAGATTGGCAGGATAAATTAAAACCGCTTCCATTTCAAAATTATATTCAAACCTAAAAAATACAAAAAATAAACACTAACTGTCTTTTCTTAATAATATAGAGTTAAGGTATAAATACTAGCCATAAAATTCTTGAAATAAAACTTTCACAGTGACACGAGATTACAAAAATAGATATTTTTGACAATAATTACGAGATATATAGAGTAAATACCATGAGGCCGAAATCAAAGCCGACGATGACATTATTGGCGATGGAGATGGCGGCGAGCTCGAGGTCGCCGAGGTGGCCGGCGAAGGCCTGAGTTATGACCAACATACTGTATGAAGAAATTCGACTTATGATGGATGGTCCAACTATATGCCATAGTTTCTTTGATTCAATCCACACTTTTCGTACTAGCCTTGTATCCTCCTCTTCCTCTTGGTTGTCATAAACACTATGCAAGTCCTTGCTGCTCTCCAATAAGGGCACCTTTTGGTCCTCCAAGTTCTTGGAGATTTTGTCCCCTCTCATTGTAAATGATAAACTCTAGTATGAATTATTGGGTTTCTTTTCTCAACTCCAGAGTTGCTTTGGGGAGAGAGAGAGAGAGAGAGGGAGAGAAATATCTGGGTGGGGGTGTGCGAGTATATATGTAAGTAAAGAGTATATATGTAAGGATTTTAAGTAGCTTATTTGAAATAAAATTGAAATTTAAGTGGCTCAAACAAAGACAAATCTGACCCGAAATTTTTCATTAAAGTGTTTTTTTTTTTTAAATGGCAAATCGAACTAAAATCAACCGTACCGAAAATGACTTTTTTGGTGAAACGAGCCAAACAAAATCGTATTGACTCGAATACCACCTAATTCAAGATTAACTCAAACTGAAAAAACGAACCAAATGATCCATTTACGAGTTCCAAATTTTTGACTTAGTATATATTCATAGAGCTAGCTAGTAAAATGCTACCCGTTTCCATGTGCAGATCGACTGTGATTTTCAAAGAGTATTATATTGTACCTGTCCAAGTGTTCAATTTGCTCAGGTAAACTTCAATTTATTGAGTAATTTAGTACCGAACTAGACAGTGATATACAACAATTATCCCTTTGAATCCATCTTGACAAATCTAATAATCCAATCAATGCAAGAAAACTGAGATGGGGACTGGGGATGAGATGGGGACAGATGACTGGTGTGTCATGCATGATGCAAGAAAACTGAGAAGCATATGGAGCAGCCGTGGCCTTAAAGGATGGCTGAGAATAAGACCAGTGGTTTTGCTTCAATTGTCTGTCTATGAACGCATTCTTTGTCTTCTTCCCTCAGTATAATTTTTCTCCCCCTCTTATTCCGCGTTTTCCTTCGGCCGTGTTTGTCGTGGGTTTAATTATTTTGTCAGGGCGAAGCTAATTGTTGGTACCACAATCACAATTATGTATAGAGATGAATAATGGTTGTTTTGAAAAGTAGTTTTCCGAGGATATAATAATTGAGAACAAGCTAAGTTCAAGCTAGGATGCATTGAGCCTTGACAAGAGAATAGACAACTGAGAATAATACTACTTGATGTTCATGAGCATTCAGGTTAAAATTTTGAAAATTTTTCTTAACTAATAATGTTCAAAAAACCGCACATGCTATTATATATGCTCAACGTGGATCCGCCCTCGTACTGCACATTAATAAACTTTGAAGCCTTAAATGTACAAGAATTGTGCAAGTTAGTAAGATATGTGTATTGGTTATTATTGATTACTTTTGAATCGAGAGCTCACTTGAACTTATATATATTTGTTTATAAATTAAGATCCAATTCATTAAGATTTAAAATTGTTCTTGGTAGATAAGCGGAAGTATTCAAAGCATTGTTCTTGGTATTACGGTGCTTTTGAAAATCTGTGTTCTTGTTAGCCTGTTATCTTCATGGGAAATTTGGGTTCCCCATCCCCCCCCCCCCTCCCACTCTTCTCTGTTCTTCTTACTTATTTCAATTTCCTCGCACTCTTTAAAGAAAAAACACTCATTCTCGCCCTGTCCCAATTCTTTTCACACCTTCTGCATCCTACTTCGTTCTATTCCTTCCTATTTTTTCTCACCCTCGTTAAAAAGAAAAAATTGCAATTACTTTCCACTTCATTCATTCCTCCTTACTTCAGTCCAATTCTTTCCCTATGAAAGAACAAACCCTAAGGTTGGTAGCTTGGAGCTATCAAACTATGCATATCACACATGGTTTTCTTTGAGAAATATGACCATCATTTTGTAATTTTGCACCAATTCACTGTTAATAGTAGTAACGGGTATTTTTTTCCAAGTGCCATTTTTGTATCAGGTAACTTGTAACTATATAATTTGCAACTGTATGAGATAATCTGTCGTCTACCAATAGCAGCAACTTGGGTTGTCATTTCGACTGTGTTCGGCAATAGCTTTTTGAGTAGTGTTTTGAGTTTTGACCAAGTCAATACACTAATCAGTCAATTTTTAGTGTTCGGTAATCTAGTGTTTTGTGTAGCATTTCATGTAGCATTTAGCACTTTAAGCAGCATTTCTAAAAAGTTGATAGTATTACCTTTTGGCATTCAAAGTAGCGTTTCATATTTTTTTGCCACAAAATATCCCTTGAAAATTTTATATTTGAAAATTATCTACATCCTTTTACGTCAATTTACATTAATCAGCTAACCCAACAACTAAATTTACTAAATACATTTATTTCAACTGCTCATCTAAACAGCTATCCACTAATAATTAAATTATAAATACTCTAAGCTACCTAAACAGCTATCCACTATCGGAATCATTATTTGCTATCTGAACAATTAATTTTACCGAGCAACTTAGATGCTTTTTGGGAGGTAAGCCAAGCGTTTAGATTGAATGGTGCATTTAGCCACTTTCTTAGTTGTTTACTTAGTACTTTGACCCTACTATTTCAACTCCAAGTTCTCTTCTATATTTTTCTAATGAGGTACGTATATGCAACCTTTATAAGAAGAAGTCTAAGTCTCCTTTATTTATCAAGTCAATAAAAGAGTGCGTGTAAGATGATGATCTTTACCATCATTGTTGTTATTATTAAGACACTTTTTTCTATTCTTTTCGTCATTATTGTTATTATTATGCAACTAGCTAGCGAAAAAAGGAACATACCCACTAAGTTAACCATTTGTTACTTCGTTATGCAACCAAATGGTCACACCAATAAGACTGTATATATAACAATTCAAAGTTCATGCATGAGTTGATTTGGGGGTTACATCCTTAATTTTCAATGTTGTATGAAATCGAAAAATAACCTTTTTCACAAAACTGTTTTGTGAGTCTTATGGAATCAACCTCTCTATGGGTAGGAATACCGGTAGAGGTAAGGTTGCTTATAGCTGGATCTCCCCAAACCCCGCGAAAGCATGACCCACACTGGGTGTTTGTTGTTATTGTTGTATGAAATCGAAAACAACAATAACTGCACCAAACGTGGATCACGTTTCAACGGGATCTAAAAAGATCTATATATAGATAGTTTTACAGTTGTAAACGTCAATTCAAATAGACCGCCGAGTATGTGAATTCAAAAAAGGAAAAAAGAAAATGCTATTGGTAGTGATGGGTCAGGGCTTGAATGTTCCAGTGCATGAGCCTACTAAGATAACTGATGTTGAGCCTCAAACACTTTTTTTTGGGGCGCCGGGGGGGGGGGGTGTCTGAGTGTTAGTGAAGGCCCAGTGTCATGGACTCCTCTATTACGAGCCCAAATTGTAGCGTCTTTTTGATCAAGTTGATCACCCTCATGAATTGGCAGTGATATAAACATGGAAGCATATCGCAATCACATGCTCCCTTTAAAGTTTGATTGAAGGGTGGATTCAAACTAAACTTACTTAAAATGAGCTACAGGATCCTGAATGGGCCATAATTTTTTTCCCTTCGTTATTTTGGGGGTAATGTATATCATACAACTATGAGTATGTACTCCCACCTGTCACGTATATATATTTTTTCAACGTGTATTTGTCATATAGAAATTTTTTAATATGTGACGCTAACGTGACTTGTGGGAGTGTGTACTCTTAGGAGTATGATATAGATTTTGTATTTTGGGATTCAGTTGCTCTTTTCCTTTTCAATCATTTTGTCAGATGATAATATAGATCTGGCCTTTGAGAAAAAGGACTACTTAAGTTACCATGTATTTACCTTTTTTTAAAATTTATTTATCTCATTCTCGGTTTCTTGAAAGCTGAAAGTATGGGTGACATTCATTTTTGTGTGGAAAGACTACAAAAATAGCATACTTGTTTAAGGATTTTCACATGTTGATATCATTTACTCCGACAGAATAAGTTCAAATGCTGCCAATATTAGCCTTAATAGCTTGTGTCTACATAAGGTACAAAGATAAGCACATTTTGAACTGATATTAGCTCAACATTTTTCACTTTTTTGGGGGGGGGGGTTGTTTCTCCTTGAAAATATTATAAATTAATTGAGCTTCTAATTAATTGGTTAAGTTGCCTTAATCAAATTATTGGTATCTTTAAAGTTGAATACATTGACCAAGTTGTCTATATATATACACACAAGCTTAGGGAGAGGAATCTCAGTCTTGGGTGAAAATTGAAGGTGAAAACTCATTTAAATACTATTTTATAATCTTTTCCGAATTATTCTTTTTTTTTTTGTTGAAGAAACCGAATTATTCTTATTTGAACATATCTTATTTGAGACCTTTGAAGATAATATCAAGTATATATTACGAAATTATCCCCATCTCCATTATTGTTGATCCTGCGCGGGCCCCGCCGGAAAAAAAAAACCCCCGAAGAGTAACTATAGTTATCATAGGACATGATTAATTATTTAGTTCCCATATGGCCATATTATTAAAAAAGAAAAGCAAATAACAAAAGCTAGCATAGATGGAGGAATCTGAGTGTAGGGTACCCCACTCAATGAGGGACACCTAAAATATGTATCAATCACTAACTCACCCATCATTTTCACCCTCCAACAACAAGATGCTAGTGCTACCCTTGTTTTACTACTTTTCAAAGAGAAGTTTAAAATAAACCCCCCCCCCCCCCCCCCCCCCAAAAAAAACAATTCTCTCTCTCTCTCTCTCTCTCTCTCTCTCTCTCTCTCTCTCTCTCTCTCTCTCTCTATATATATATATATTATCTTCAAAGCAACAGCTACAATTCCACTCACCCAAACTTGATCATCCCGTGATCAAGTTCAAAAGAGACCTTACATACGTAACAATTTCCACCTCATTTTCCACAAAGTAACTACCAAGGGTCCAAGTGATATGCGAAAAATATGAGCCATCTAATGTGCCAAGATCTTTATAACTCTTTTTGACTTTTTATCACCAAATTTTTCCATAGATGTGCTTGCTCATTGTAAAACGGTTCAGTCTAAGGCATAGCAAGTGGAATTTTTCGCTTGCCATTGCAAAATATTTCAGTGCAATCAATGCAAGCGCACACACATTGCAATTGGGCATACTAACATAGATTGATTCAAATAATTTGCCACTTATATCTTTTAAGTAAGATCTCCGATTCGAGACTTATGAATAAAAAAAATCTGTAATGAAAAAACTCAGACCAACACTAACTCGATTCTAATGAAATAAAGAATCAAGACAAACAAAACATTATACTAAAATTGCGAAGATGTTCATTTTGGTTGGACCGAACTTCCTATGGTTTCAGAATAACTTAATTTTGCACAAGAGAGAATCCAAACAATAATTTCAACACAAGATCAGAAGTTAATGACTTTTAACTTCGTTGATTGACAGAGATCAGGACCAAGTTAGGGCAATTTTGATTCCTATTGTATTCACTTTCAAAAGCACCTTTAGCCAAAGGAATATATGCTTTTTTTTTAATGTGTATTCGATGACATCTGGAATGCATCATAAAATATGGTATAAAAAGCGACACAAATGAGATCAATAATTAGCATATACGGAGAAATTTGCACAAAAAGAATGGAACTGATAATTATTTACTACTGTAATGTTTATTCCATGTACATGGGATTCTTTACAAAAGAATTTCTACCTGTCAGCCCTAGAATCCATCAATCACCAAAATAATCCCAACACCTCAAGACAAAACCACATCTCATCCCCTAAAATTTTAAAACCCTAAAATCTCCACATAAAACATAACAAACAATGATAGATATAAAGCACCACAAATTTTTAAAAAAAACCCAATAAACAAAGGGAAATAATAAAATGACAAATTAAAATCCCAACAGCATGCACAAAACAGATAGATCCAGATCTAGAAGCCAATATCACTCCACGTACACGGCAACTCAACTCAACTCACTTCAGTTACAAAACCAAAGCGGCGACGACGGCGCCGAAGATAGCGCCACCGGCGACGGCGGATCTGGCGACGGAGACGGCGCTGCTGGGGGCACCACCATCGGCGGCCGGGCCTGCTGCTGCTGGGCTAGGGGCCACGGGGGCCGGTGGAGAGGTGGCGGGAGGGGTGGCGGCGGGAGCCGGGGCGGGGCTGGGCTTGGTGGGGGCGGGGGCTGGGGCGGTGGTTGGGGCGGGGGTGGGAGCCGGTGTGGGAGCGGGGGTTGGAGCGGCGGTCTTGGGGGCGGGGGCTGGGGCTGGAGTTGGAGTGGCGGCTTTGGGTGCGGGGGCAGGGGCAGGGGCGGCGGTCTTGGGTGCCGGGGCGGAGGCCTTGGGCGCAGGGCCGGTGGTGGGAGTGGGTGACGGTGCCTGGGCGGTACAAGTGGCGGCCAAAAGAGCCAACATCAACCCTACTTGAAATAGGTTAGCCATGTTTTTGGTTACTAGGTAGGCCAGGAACCACGGTACAACCGAAGAGAGAGAGAGAGAGAGAGACAGAGAGTTGGAGAGGCAGTGGAGAATAGCAGAAAGAGGGAGTGAAGGGCGAGAGGAAGTGATGGGGAGGTGGGGATATAAAAAGGAGAGAGAAAGTTCAGAAGGGGACGATAATAGTTATTAGAATAACAAAATAGGGTCGGATTCCAGGAATCATCCAAATAGCTGTATTATTATTCATTTATTTATTTTAGGGATGAGAAAGGGGCTTATTTTTTACCATATATAAAAAGGGGCAAAAATTAATGGGATTGTGGAAGTTCCAACAACTTTTAGCTTGGCAAGGCTAATGGCGGTATTGGTGGATCCAAAATGCGGTGGGCTTTGGATGACTTGTCATCCAACTTTCCTCTTAAATTATTGGTTTTTCTTGTAATTGCTTTCTTCAAAAATTTTCTTCATTTTCACATCTCTTTCCTAAAATAATAAGAATTCTTGCTTATAAAACAAGAGCAAATGTCAATTATGCTTTTTGTTTTTAATTTTTGTGGCCAGAATATCAATTAAAAAAAACACCACCACCACCTACCGATGCGGATCCCTTTTTGCAGGATTTAAGAGGATTCAGACGTAGACAACTGAACCTCTAATAGTATAGAAGTTTATATAACTTTTGTTACCATTAGTTATACATTGTGGATAATTTTATTTATATTTTAACATGATATTTTTCACTCTAATCTATATGTTTTGAATTATCAACATGGTAAAGAAATCGTCATAGAATCACAAACATTTTTTTGGTGGTGACCGGTGAGAATAGAATCACAAACAATAATAAAATCAAATAATAATTGTTAAAGAACACTCACTCTAGACGTTGCGCCACAAACTCTTACCAATTCTAAAAATTTGTTGAAAACTAAGATTGAGTCAAATGTAAGCATTCTATTAGCACCAAAAAGGAGCTAAAAACATGGGATGCTTGCAATTTTATATGATTTTATTCCAAAATTAGTAGGTACGATATGTGTGCATTTCACACGCAAGTGGGAAAAAATGACGACGCGTTTTTTTTTTAAACCTTTTTTTATATATATGTATTTTAACCGCGTTAAAAATTGGTAGGAAAGTTCTAGCGTTTTGACCCAACAGATTTGGGCCAGGCCTAGAAAATGAGGTCTGTTTGCGTGCAGTACGGCCGCCGTTGGTGCCACCACAGGTGGACACGTGTCGCTTTGGTGATGGTGAAATGACATATTTGACCACCCAGACTAAACACGTGGGGTGGTTGGTGTTTGTCAATGGTTAGTAAAACGTCCCCATCTCTGTGTTTCACTTGGGAAGGGAAAGATAAAATCGTAAAAAAGGTCATTTAACTGTAAATTTGAAATAATAATAATAATAATAAAGAAAATCTCTGTGTTTGGCATGAATTCCATCGATGATGATAGTATGATTTTGATGGTCTATTTGGCGATGTCTGAATGAAATATGTTTGTGCATCAGGCTGTTCTTTTTTTTTTAAATTTCACAACTTTATTTATGTACAAAAATTTATTAAAAATTTGTTGAATTTCGTAAAACTTAAAGAAACCACTTTCAGATAAATTTTGAACCTACTATTATATATTCCGTATATTTTTGCGTCAAATAAGATCAGTTTGTTGCAACACAATTTTTAGGTTGAATCAAATATTCAAAAAGAAAAGTCTTCAGGTTGTATAGAACTTGATATTATAACACTCACACTTAGCTTGTGAGATTACATAAGTTGTAAAATGCATAATATCTAAAGTCTAAATCGTACGTATATCTCTTTTCAAAATGTGCATGAAATTAGACTCGTTCAAGGATCACTAACCGACCATTTTAGCTTGTTATTTTAAATCAAAATCTAAGCTATAGTCAACTATTTTTGGTATAGATTGATTCGGGGAAAGTGTAAGGTAAGGAGTAAGGACTTTTCTTTACAACGTAGAGTAATTGTACATATTAGCTAATAAGGGCCTTGGACTGCATTAAAAGTGTACCTGCAGTTCATTATTGTTGATTTCTCAACCGTAGGATTAAGTCATTTTACAACTATTTAATTTAGTCTTCTTTTGGAAGAAATTGGATACCTATCGTACTGATACAGCACACATTGACAAGGACATTTTTTGGTCAATTATTTAATTTTATCGTCTAATGAGTGCAGTCAATTCAAAACAGTTGTACCATGGCCTGTTCTGCATGTTCCATAGCAACTATCCGTTGCAGAGTTGCAGTTTGTTGGGGATATTGACCGGGGAGTTTATGGTGGAATCATAGTATCTGCGTCTATTTTTTCATTCAAAAATATAAGTTGATAAATAGATAATATTTATTAAATTGATAAAAATTGATTAAAATAGTTTTTTTTTTGTTAAAGTTGGTTAAATATGATAGGTAGAAATTGGTTAAAATAATAAGAAGTGAATTAAAGTTGGGTGAAGTAGGCTACAATAGGTTAAAGTTGGTATAATTTTTATTGAAGTTCATGAAATGGGTTGGAGTAGGTTAAAGTCAGTTAAAATTGATATTTTTTTATTGAAATTCGTGAAGTTGGTTAAAGTTGATTGAGTATTCTTACTATTAAAGAGATTGATCTTTCTTGAAATATTGCTACATTATTTTATACTCAGTGCGAGCTTCCTTACGTTTACTTGTTTTCCCTTCATCATACTAATAATAGAGAAACTTTTTATATTAATTAAGTGTTCGACAACGAGTTATGCATATAAATTTAAACAAGATTTCAACTCAAAATTGATCGTTAATAAGTTGAGTAATTTATAAACTTATATACATGTTCAAACCCTTCAATTTATTAATGTGAAAAAAATATCCATTCAACCGGAAAAAAAGTCGAGCCTAAACCGGATGATTTAAGCCAATAAAAAGATTTCAAAAGTTGAATGTAGTAGTAGGAGGAGTATAATTAGGCTGGCAAAAGCTGGAGGGCACTTGTTTGCCCATGATTTGTTAATTCGTGTCCTCGATTATTAGATTACCTGTTTAATCTAATTCTTCAACTAAAGGCTTGTCCGACAAACAATGTCACCGCCCTCTCTCCTCAATTTTTGTGCTGGCACTTTTGAATTTTGATCATAGTGGGGTGGAATTTTCTGGGTTCTTGATGAGGTTTGAATACTTCCGTGTCTCAATTCAACAAAAAAAACAAAAAAAGCTATCCTTCTGTTTTGTTTTTTTTTTTTTATTTTTTTTTATGCAGAATGAATTAAAAATAGACTGTCGAGATATGAAAGTGAAAGAAACATAAATCGATCTATCAATCTAATTATATTCAATAAGCCCTAACCTCGTGCCTCGTGGTGTATAGTGAATTCAAAAGGTAGGCACAAAGGCTCAGGACCCCCTCACTCCCCCACCCTTCAAACATGAGAAATGGAGCTCCCGAAGCTTCGAACCCCAAGTCGTTATCACAACCAAATTACCGTTGCTACTTGATGCTCCACAGGTAATGGCTCTTGCTGTGTACTTTGTCATCTTGACAGAGCCTCTACACCTTTTTTTTTTCTTTTTTCTTTTTTTTGGGGGGGGGGATATGAGATTTGAAGTTGGAGAGATCTTTAGTGTGGGCATAACTTGGAAATATGTTGGGTGTACCTATTTGATCGATTGATGTGATGGTTCGGAGGCCCATAACAGTGTAACAAAGGCCCACCTAATGACAACTATCTACTTGAACCCAATTCAAGCCCAAAAAGGCATTAAACATGTGAACCCAAATTTAGCGCGTCCAGTTGGGTTGGGCTTCGAAGTTCACGTGTACGGAGTATTTGCAGATGATATTATTCAATCATGTGCTGGCCATTGTGTACTTGCTCGAGCATATGTAGACCTGGCAAAACTGACCCGAGACCCGAAACCCGAACCGAACGACCCGAACTCATACCCGACCCGACACTCGAAATATGCTCATCCGAAAGTGGACCCGAAACCCGAATTGACCCAAACCGAACCATACCCAACCCGAAATTTTTTAAAAAGTTGCTTGTTTTGGCATGACGAGCATATTTGACCAAAAATTGGTTGACCCGAAATTGACCCGACCCGAACCATACCCGACCCAAACCGAAACGACCCGAAATGTCATTTAACCCGAACGTGACCCAATCCGAACCTCACCCGAACCGAATGACCCATTTGCCAGGTCTAAGCATATATGTCGGACTGTCCATCTCATAGCCGTATTCCTCCCCCCCCCCCCCTAGAGTATTAGAATGGTAGAAATGTAGAACAATTTTATTAGTTATTTTCTTTATTCATAAAATTAAAATTTGTGGCCATATTTAATGACAAGAAACATTAAACAGTACCAATGCAATATGTATTGGTCCTATATCTTTCCCGCCGTTTTTTTCAAAATTTTAACTATTCTACAATATAGATACACTTTTTAATGGTTGAATTTTAATGAAAAATTTCCATAATGTATACATATATATATGTATGTGTGTGTGTTCGAAGATTAAATGTTATCCATATGTACTATTCCAACACACAACACTATGTATGGACCACGATGACACAGATGATAAATATGTCACTGTTTCTAAGATGATCTGTAAATTCAAATTTCTCTCTGTGAGTAATAAATATGTTATTCTAGTAAACGAGACGTACTAAATTCTATTGCAATTAAATCTAACCTTATCAGAAGGAAACATCCTAGGTTGTCCAATCTGCTCACCAATTACTAATATTATTCTTTGAAATTAACCCCCCCCCCCCCCCCGCCCCAAAAAAAAAAAAAACAACAGGTGATGGCTGCCAAGAACCAAGCAATGTAGACATTTCACATGTGTCAAATAATATTTCGACGTGGAGATGCAAAAAAAAAATTTAAAAAAACAATAATGGGAATTTAGTGGCAATGAAATCACGACTCTCGTCTCTAACCCAAAACCTCTCTCTCTTTCCCCACATTCCCGCGCTGCCTCCTCGAAATCACTCATCGCTGATCTTCAATCGAAGAAGAAGTGAATTTCCGAGCCGAAGTGACCTACGACGGTCTCATCAATGGAGGTTACCAAGCCCGATGCGGCCCAGCCCGATCCGAAGCCTGAGGCCGTATCCGGTCCGAAACCTAGTGCGGATCTCGAGGGAGTACGAGAGGAGCAACCACCGCCTGCGACGGCGACGGTTGCCGAGGAGACCTCCATTTCCGCCCCCAACGGATCGCCGGAGACGAAGTTGAAAGGGCAGAAGTCGGTGAGGTGGAGTGAGCAATTGGTGTCTGAGTCGACCTATACTCCATCTGTTGAATCTGATACGTCGCCGTATTCTGCCGGATCCAATCATTCTTACGTGTCTCGGTCTACGGAGCCTTCGTTTTCTTCATCGGAGACGTTCAAAGGTGATTGATTGATCGAAATTTGGTTTTTGATGAATTAAGAGGGTGTTGAGTTGTGGTTTGACTTGATTTTGAGGCTGGAAATTCGTGTGATTGTTTTGGAACAGATAGGATGGAGACGGTGCGAAATGTGCTTGGAAGATGGGGAAAGAATGTTAAGGATGCTGCTAAGAAAGCCGAGGATCTGGCCGGCAATACCTGGCAACACTGTATGTTCTTCTTTTAGCTGGATTTACTACGAAAATTTCGCGATTATTGTTTATTTGTATTGATTTTGATGGTGCCTTGTGGTTATGATCTTGCTTTGCAGTTGTGTATCCGTAGTCTGTAATTGTTGATGCTATCTTTCCCTGACTTTAGCCAGTTACCGTTAGTACTTAGTGTATTGATGGAAAAACGGAACCCCCAAAAAAAAGGGTCCTGAGGAGCTTTAGGTTTGTCTATGTGATTAAAGGGCTTTTCTTTTCAACTTATCACAAGTAATTTTGTACTTATGAGTTTTGATCACTGGTGATTAGGGCTGGTAATGGTTGAACATTAGGAAATTGAAGTATGTCTAAATGCTAATAAGTGTTCAATGTTGATGTTGAGTACTCATGATATTATGAAAAGAACATGTTTAAGTGTTCCATTCCCAAAGCTTGTGTACTCTTAGGCTTGTCCCTAATTGGCAGATGAATTCTTAGATTGGGTGATATTCTAACTTCAGGCCTCCCTTCCAAGAGTTCTAGTACTGGATGGTTGGGGAAGACTATTTCTTTATGCTGGTTGTGTAACTTGCTTGGTGCTGGTTTCTGTTGTTCAGTTAACTAAATCCTTCATATTTGTGTCGGTTTTTTCTCATATTGAAATCACATCATTGCTTGGTTTTGTGTTGTGGAAATGAGTAGTCAGAGATCATATCGAACAAAAAAAAAAGGTAGTCTTGCAAAATCCGATGGAATAAGCCTTAACCTTACATATGTGTTCTGTGCTTGTAGAAAATCCAATTGTTTGTTAAACTGTTTCAGTAGTCTGTATAGTTCCTCTGTTGTGGTCTAATAAGCCTGCAATGCTGAGTGCTTTCGTCTAAACATCTTCCTTGCAGGGGAGACAACACCTTTTATGCAAGAAACATCAGCATAAGCATGTGGTCATGTGCTTGATTTCGTACTCAAGAAGGAAATTGTTTCTATGATTACTTTTTAGTACCAACCAGGATTGGTGAATCTGAAAAAAACAATGGAATCATTTTTAACTATTGCCATTGCAGAAGATTGCTTGTGTGATCAATATTTCCCTACTGTTGTCTTTTGCATGAAATTAAGGTCAGGTTTTTCTTTTGCGAGGAAAGAAATTAATGATAAAATTCTCCAACATAGTGGCTATTTACGCTATTCTTTCAATGTTTCTAGCTTATTGATAAAATTTCTTCTCCTCTTCACTTGCTTGCTGCTTTTTCTTTTTATCTCCCCCCCCCCCCCAAAAAAACCACTAAAGAGGGGGACCCCCTCAAAAAAAACCCAACATTTTACTTAATCTCAGTGGGCCTCTTATTATATGCTTCGAGACCTTGTGACTTTGCATGGTTTGGAAGTCAAATTTCAATGTTTCTGGTGGTTAATTTTGCGATTGTCATTTTAATTGTGGACTTTGTTGGAGAACTAGAACAGTGGAAGGGATTTGGGTGATAGTGACCATTGAAAGGTGCCAGAGGTCATGGAAGTGAGAGTGCAAATTACTGTGGTTGTATTGGACATTGAGGGTGATATTGCATCTTTTTCAGGGTGGGCATTATCTGGAGTGGTTCAGAGGAAGGTGCAAATATGCTTTCTTCTGCTGCACTTGATTGGAATGGCATTTGAATTTGAAGTTTTGACCATTTTGCAATGAATTCTCTTCTTACAATACCCATCTTTTGCAAAATAATGACATTTGTCAATGCGATTGAAGTACAATAGAGAACTATTGGTTAATCAAAAATAACTACTCTGTTATTGAGTCCGTGGCCTTGTCTTCCAGTTTGCTCATTTGAACCTGATTTTCCTTGTGACTCATCCACTCTAGTATGCATTTTATTTATTGAACATGACAATTAGAGGCGCCAGTGATAAGATCATGGGGGGAATAACTGGGATAATTCGCATACAGTCCTTGGCATGCTTGCAGGAGGAGATCACAAATCAATAGTATTGAGGGGAATTGAGTGGAAGAGAAAAATGTTCATACTAGATCCCGAAGACTTTGGAAAGAACAGCTGCTACTTGCATGCATTTCAAAATTTGAAACGTGGCTGCTGGCTGTGTCACGCTGACAATAACTCAAAAAAACAAGTGAATCACAAGAATGGATAGTGTGGCCATAGTGCTTAGCGCCTATAATCCTTGTTCTTTGAATGTTCCTATGTGGGGTTACAAAGTATTTGCTTGTTTCAGTCCTGCTTTTATTCCTGTGTGTGTGCGCGTGTTTTGGCTGGGGAGGGGACAGAGAACACCCTGATTCACAGGGTGAAGTATGTTCCAACTCTGCAGTGGGTATAGGGGGATTGGCAAGCAATATGCCATGCTATCCTGATGGCTGGGGGAAAGTTAACCTACTTTTCAAGCAATCAAGCCTGAAATTTCCAACATACCCATTCTACTGTCCCTTCCTGTACATTTCAATGTTTGTTTTTCCTGCGGTCAGCAGTTGTAGTACCTGTGGGCTACTGTGCTGTGGACAGTGGTTAAGTATCCCATAAAACATGAGTCAAACTTCAAAATGAAAGGAGGAATTCCAATTGATTAAAAATATTCTTGTGTCTGCTAGAGCCACTATTTAATTGACAGTAGTTTGTGCTTATGATCTTCTTGCCAGATATCATTAGCACCCAAAAAAGGACTAGCTTTCTAATTACATATCACAAAGAGGTGCTTGATAGACTTTTAAGTATTGTTTGTATGTCTTTGCCGATGGTGTATAGAAAGTACCAAATAGCCATGGACTGAAGAGATTTCTGTTGAAAGTTCAAATCAGATATGAAATGTTGTTACTCACCATTCTTTTTTAGGATCTTTTATTTCTTCATGCTCTGTGTTGACTTACTACAAATGCCACTGCAGTTGCTTCATGGTTGTACTAAATTAGTGTTTGACTTCTTACCTGTTCGCTTTCTGCTAGTGAAAACAAGCCCCAGTTTTGCTGACGCTGCTATGGGAAGAATTGTACACAGCACTAAGGTTCTAGCAGAAGGCGGTTATGAAAAAATTTTCCGTCAAACTTTTGAGACAGTCCCCGAGGAGCAACTTCAGGACTCATATGCATGCTACTTGTCCACATCAGCTGGCCCTGTGATGGGAACTTTATACGTGTCTACAGCAAAACTTGCATTTTGTAGTGATAATCCCCTTCCTTACAAAAATGGGGACCAGACTGAATGGAGTTACTATAAGGTGAGAAACTTGAATTGAGATTAACTAACTATTCTATATGGTCAATTAATTGCTCTCTCCCTCCCCTTCCCGTTTTTATGTTCATGTTGCTTTCTTTTCTTTTTGGTTGGGGGGGGGGGGGGAGGTGGGTGTGGGTGTGATACGATACCCAAGTGATCAGAACTAGGATGATAAAGTCGGTCCACTGTTACCGTTACAAACATTTTCACGGGAAGGGGGTTTTAACTTTTAAAGATAGCAGGAGCATATTGTGAGACAAGGAGGCTTGTGCATGCATATTATACTGTTATGAATGCTAAAATTGGCCTAAAGTTTTTTGCTAATATAATATCTCTGAGAAGAAACAAGTGCTGGTCTATCGGGCAGAGATGTTAAAAGGATTACAGGCTACGCTCAGTTCTAGGCATCCAAAAAGAAATTATCCTGTTTAATTGGAATCAGGCTCTTTGCCTAGTGCCGTAATCTACATTTTTGTCCGAGCTCGTCTTAGATGTGTAATTTTCTGTTTAGGCATTAGAGGGGGTTCTTTTATGGTTCAGATTATCATAGTTTGAAAAAACTGAATAACGAATACTTCCAAGAAATAAGGTTGATTTTGGTCTTCTAATAACACAACACATGCTACCCTTGCTTTAATCTAATCAAATTATTCGATTCTCTGTTCATAACTTTTAACCATTCTGACTTTTGACAATGACTTTTGGTATATAGGTAGTTATCCCATTGCATCAGCTTAAAGCTGTCAATCCTTCTACAAACAGAGTAAATGCAGCTGAGAAGTACATCCAGATTATATCTGTAGATGGCCATGAATTCTGGTACATGGGCTTCTTGAATTATGAAGATGCTGTTAATATTCTTCAAAGCTCTTTGCAATCCAGAAACTTGCAATCCGTGTGAGACCGCTTTTTGGTGACAAAACTTCCCTTGCTATTATGACATTCTGCATGTTGGAAAAGGAAGTTCATCACCATGAAGTACGAGTCCCTTGCCTATGGATGAGTGAGCACTAGAGGGCTGTCAATATAAAGTCATGTTGAGACTTCTTGCGCTATGATTTTTACATTAAATCAATATTTGGGAGAACAGATAGAGCCATAGCTTTGAGCCCCATATGGGTTGTAATTTTGTGCTGTGCGCATTATTAGATGACAGTGCATTACAATTAGCACTGTTGATCTTAAATTTCTTGTCTTCTGCATTAGCAAGCTTAAGAGAACTTGAATCCACCTCCGATCTCATTGCCTACCGCTGGGTTTTAGTTTCCAAGTTGCTAAAAATTCACTAACTGTTTGACTTCATTGTGCTCGTCATTTTTTTGTTGAGCAGACTTTACCGTTTTTGTTCATTTACATTTAAATTTCCCTGTATTTTTATGACAGTAGGTTGTTGCACACCGATCGTGTGCAGTACCACTTTACAGCGTAAACATAAGTAAAATCGCAAACTTCACTCTCTGTATCTGTCCTCTCTTTGGCACATTCAGATGTAAATGTCAGAATCAGATACCCTTCACTTGTGTAAAAACCTTTTATTTTGATAATCTACCAAAGCAAGTAAACAATCAAACACAAAATAGTTAAGCAGGTATGATTTGGAGAGGAATGTTCCCTTTTTATTAGATGTGTTCATGGCTCAGGTTCCTAAATGAAAATATATTTTCAATTCAGGCATCTAAAATTTTGGGTTGGCAAAAATGTAACCAAAACAAATTGAAAATTTCAAGTACACCGAAAATATCAGGCATCCAATAATCGCATGCTCTGACATTTGACTTTTTGTCTTTTGGGGGGGAGGGGGGGTGTTATTAATATTAGTCATAAGTTATAATGGTTTGGGCCAATCCTATTGTCTTGTATTGGTAGTGAGCTCCCAAAGATCCAAAAAATTAGTAGTAAGCGATTGTTTAGAAACCCATTAACATGCTAGATAAACGCACCACTTATGAACAGAGTATTGAAGAGAATTAGAGAATGTGTGCATTGGACATAATTCAGATACATTGGAGTTCGGATCCAGAGCTTCAAGTACACTGCTCGCCGACACAACCACCACTTATGACTTAGAGGATTCATAGTCACAATTTCAGTTTTTGAAACTAGAATTTGCCACATCGATAAAAATTTCAGTATTTTAGAACTTACATTTAATCAATTTTTCAATCAATGAAACTCTAATTTGGGCTGCCAAAAATAAATATCTCCCCAAGAGCCCGCCATTAATGGTATTTAATTACTTTTATGATTTTAATTTTTTATTTGTATTTTATACTTATAACTTTTAAATGTATTTTTATTTTTCAGAAAATATTTTTTTTCTTGATGAAAAAAATGCGAAAATACATTTTATTTAATTCCTCGAGAATTGGTTGTGTAACTCTTTTTTTGCTTGAATCACATGTAATGGATAAGGCAGTTTGTTTCTTTGAATTGCACATGAGAATTGGGCTGAAGACTGACAGTAGCTGGTCCATAGCTAAATAATCTTCCAATGGATAACGTAATACTAATACCCATACGTTGCTTCATGCATGAATTAAAGGTGTAAACCGTCAACGGTTAACATGGCTATTTGTGCATGGGTGCTCAAAATCCATTGGGTTTCAATTAGTTAGTTATGTAGAACTGAATTTTAGGCATTCCTATTAATACACATTGTCTCGAGAACTTTGATTTATATTTTTAGTCTTTTGTAAACAGAGGGGTAATAGGGTAGCACATAATCTCGTCCATTGGTAACCTCTTTGCTTGGAGGGAAGATTGTGGGAGGCTGATGTACCCGAGGAAGATCGTGCGCAGGCCTCAGATGACATGTATGATTATATCAATAGCAACTTCAAAATAATGCCCCCCCCTTTTACGATAAAAGCAAATTAATTCACGTTGTCTTAGTTATCCTTACCTATGATTAAGGGAGGTGTGGCGCAATATATAGAGAAGTATTCATAAAGAGAGAGAAAGCTAGAAAGGTACTCTAGGTTAATAATGTGTAATATTCTCAAAAGCTATGTTGAGAGAAACCATTTTATTGTGAGGTTACAATAACAATTACAACTTTTAACATAGGTCCTCCTTTTGTGAGATATGGGGAGATCCAGATTAATACAATAGAAATGAATTAATGGGGATCGACTTACTGAACATTAAACAAACCAAAGTAAAAAAGAAAATAAAAGTTTATCTCGTATAATAGTTGAAAGTTTTGCATTTCAAAATTAATGTAAATTCTTGTAACAAACAATACTTTGATGTCAAATGTGTCCCTTTCTTTTGTCATACATGCATGATCCAAAAGTTATACACATCTACTAGTTATTTTTAGCGAGACAATGGCCTAATCTTTTTTTTTTTTATAGCAAAGAGGGGTTATATTAAATTCCGGTCAATATGAGCATACATTTCCTCTAAGGCCCGGGTCATGACTAACTCCGGCGCATCACTTGACCATATTCTCTCATCGTAGCAGCATGGTTGCCAAATGGGCAATGGCATATACTATCTCATTCCCTCCTTGTTTAACAAAACTAAACGAAACAAAATTAAAATGTTTAATTTGGTTACATCTAGAATATCACGAATAACCAAACCGAGGGTTCTCTCCTCTGACACTCTGCTACTGAGTTTATTAATAAAGGGGAGGCAGTCATCTTCAATCAGGTTGAGGTGGCCACAATCATGAGTTGTACGAACACCAAATAAGCATAAACAAGATGAATTGTTCATACCGCTCACTAGATATGTGTCATGGCTCACAAACCATAACGTGTAGCCCACTAATTGGCAGTAATTAACTTATTGTGGAGCATTGGCAGTAGTTAACCTATTGTGGAGCTATGTAAGAATGTTTACATAATGTAGATATACGTTGTCCTGCACTAGCTATAATATCCTCTGCGATTCCTTGAGTTGTGTCAGTTGTCTTATTTGGATCCTTCTCCATTTCTGTTGGAGATTTTTTCTTCGGGTTTCAACTGAAAGAAAAATATAAATTTAGTATGATGAAAAAATATTATATTGTGTGTGTTTGGATATATTTGAAGTGTAATTACCTAAAGTTCATTGCATCAGAAGAAATGTCTCTGACAACTTTCATAGTTATATCTTGAGGGTTTGTGCTTGAACCTTCTGTCTTTGATCTATCAATAGTAATACATGTAATGTTAATATTGTATTACATGTTATAGCTCACTAGAGTACAAGGTACAACTCACTAAATTCCGGTCTTGGCTCACTATAATATAAGGTACAACTCACTATAGCATGTTCATTGAGGAAATTTATGCTGATGTTCAGTATTGTAATTGCGATAGGTTACATGTTTAATGCTCACGACACATGTTTCATGGCTCACTAAAATAGCATATATAGGTCACTAACATATATATGCTGTGCTAATGACTCTTTTTTGGGTTTCTTTAGAAATATAGATAAAATTTATTTTGCATGATATTAAACAATAGCAGATTAAGGGTTTTATTGTGAATGTGTTGTCAGAAAAAGAAAATTTTGATTTATTGTTTACTAAATATGCACTCTAACTCATTAATATTACGTTTAAGGTTTTTGAAATACCCTTTTTTAAGGAGATTTTGCTTCGTCACTTGCTTCTGTATGGTAAGTTTCCATATGCAAATATTGCAAAAGTGCGATTATAAGAGCACGATTTTTTTAAACCTAGAATCTCATTCCGTTCAAGTGAGTTCATTGTTTTTGTTCAAACATGGAAATTCATTGCATTTTGTTGGTAAAACTTACACCGAAATGGTTCCTTCAAGTTTCAGGAAAGATTTGTCAAAGATATTTGGCTAGAATTCGTGAACAATCGTTGCAGATTTTTGGCAAATTGAGCAGAAATTTGAGAAGTTTTTGTGGGAGAAAGTGCAGAAACCCATGGGGTGTATATTTTTCATTTGAATTGACAGTTTCCTAAGCGGTTTTTTGCTTTATTTTCCTTTTACTTGGTATGCTAACATGGAGTGCGCCATGTTGGATAATAGTAGGGCCGATTGTACATTTGGAAATGTACAATGTAAGTGAGTGGACCATATAACAACTGTTGTGTGAAATGCAGGGCCCACTGATAACACGCGTGCACTTGGGTGCAAATACTCTTATATTAGCTAATCATATTGATTTTGAACGATGTAGAAATGGCAAGTAAACTAGTAAAGAATTCATTTTTGAACAATCCACAAATGGAAGAAAAGAAAAGGAAACAATGAAGTGCACAAAAGAAGAAGAATGAAGAACGAGTTCATGAGGATCAAAATGATGAGTTATCATTGTGGTCCTTATCATTGACGATTAGGGCCCTGGTATGATTGGATAAATCCCAAACTCCAAAAAATACTCGGATTTGTTTTTAATAAAATTAAAAGTAGCGAAAGAGGAAAAAGTATTAAATAAATTTATGAAAAAAAGTTTGAAAAATCACTGAATTTTATTCCAAAGTTTAAAAAACCGCCAAATTTAAAACCAACATACAATAACACATTAGTGACCAAATAATTATATCATAACTGAGTGGCATATTAGAATCAACAAATAAGCCACTGATATTTTGGAAAAAAATTTGAAAATAAAGTGGTAAATTAACATTTAATCAGAGCATTAACCAACCTCTCTCCGATTCCTACTCCTCTCCTCTCCTCTGCTAACAAAATTCCCCAAATTGGTTGCGTTGCGTGCGCCTCTGCTGCTTCGACGCCACACTATCTCACGCGAACACTGACCACTTTCCGGCGAACACCAGCTTTCTTCCGGCGAACACTACCCGTGAAGTAGTGATTTGTAGCACTCTTCGATCACGAATCCGCTAGTGACCGTCTGTGCAAACCGCCGTTCTTTCAATTCAGCCGAATTTATTTAAAAGGTTAGGGCTTCAATTTTCATACTATAAATTCTAGTTTACATTCTAAACTAGTTTATTTTCATTATCTAACTTAAATTACTTGTTGATTGAATTGTTGATGGTTTTTCCCTGGGATTTGGACTTTGGATACGAACTAATTTGCTTCCTTTGAATTTAGTTTGCGTGCTTTCATATGGGCCTGCGCGATGGAATTGTTGTTATTTTGGGAGGGGGGGGGGGAAGGTAATCGGTTAGATCATTAACAAACCTGTATCCACGAGTGCAAAGTAGAAACTTAATGTGATTCACAATGGATTCGGGTTCCCTATTACTGCCCTGTTGAGCTTGAATTGAGCTTTTAAATGATTATATAGTCTGTTGCATAGAGAAAAATGTGTTTCAAATCAAGAAAAATCATGAAAGTTTCCAAAGCTTTTGAAAGATGTGGGCATGTGACATCTAATCCTGATGTCTCTCCTTAGTCGATTTCAAAGCCTGAAAAATCAGTGAGGACAAGGCCATAATCAAAACAAGTTCAGAAGTGATAGAGACGAGGATTCACTGAGTCATAATTGAATATACATTGAAGAGGGCGGCTCAGAAGGAGACTGCTACAAGAAATCTTGTTAAGGAGGTTCAATTGCTTCTGGCTAGAATCTCTTACTTTGATAATTAGCTATGGGGGCATTGTAGTAGTAGAATGCAATTGTCCTTTAATCCTGAGGGTTTGTGGATGTGCTAATCATGTGGGATATATCTTAGAACTCATTGTGTTGTTATTGTTTCCTTGCACAGCATACTTGTTTCTCTACCCCATTGTGTTGGTATTGTTTCTAAATTTCTCTGGTCCTAATTTTGTCTCCAGATGGCGAGTCCAATACGTGATGTCCCTGGACAAAAAATGTATATTTCCTGTCAAAAGAAAAGAAAGGTAACGTATATCCTTGTTTCCTATAACAGACTTTTCCTTCTAATTAATGAAATATGTGTGTGTAGCCAATTAAGTTGAATTGATGCTTAAGTGTATCTGTTTGCTAGTTAATCATATATTATTAATTAACCTTTGGCTCATTCTCGGTTAACAGGAAAGCAAGAACTGTGAGGACCTCATTAGCTCATTGACTGATGATCTTCTTGTCCACATCCTTTCTTTATTGGACCTAAGAGAAGCAGCCAGAACTAGTACCCTCTCAAAGAGATGGAGATATGTGTGGGCTAATTTATCCAATTTAGATTTTGATGCCTCATCAACATTGTTCGCACTATGGCATGCACGTTCTATTTCTGAGGAACATTTTGCTACTGAACACGAGGCTGAGGCATGTAAATATGTCCGTCGTGTAACCCATGTAGTGAGTTCTTCTCTTGCTCCTAGTATCAGTAGATTCCGAGTTCACTTTCCACTTGGCGTGTTATATGAATCTAGTATTCATACATGGGTGAACTTCGCAATGGGAAAGAAGGTCAAAGAACTGGAATTGAATTTGTCAAGCTTTACTGGTGGATGTCCTCAATATCCTTTCTACTTAGATTCTTTTAGGTGCTATGCTGGGTATCCATCTGTGAGTTCATTGGTCTCCCTAAGTTTGGTAGCAGTCAGCATTAGTGGTTATTTTCTCCAATCTGTCTTGTTTAATTTTCCCAATCTGGAGCGCCTTGTGATGAAGAATTTGTACTGTGGACAAAGTAACCTTGATGTTGTTGGTGATTTGCTCAAGCTGAGACACTTGGAGATATCAGGTTGCCGTGATTACGGAAAACTTGAGGTTTCTGCAAGGAACCTCATTTCTATTAGATACTTTGGGTACAAGCAGGAAGTCAAATTTAGTAATGTTCCAATGCTTGATGAGGCTACGTTTGGCGGACACAATGCAGTTCGCTCGATTCGTAGTCTTCACTATTCAGGTTTTCTTCCTCGGCTAACGAAACTCACGCTTTCCATGTTAAAGGTTAGTTCTCCCTTTATTTGAGCATTTCAATGGCAATCTATCTATGAAGTTTGGTGATCTTTAATTGTTCTCCCTTTATTTGAGCATTTCAATGGCAATCTATCTATGAAGTTTGGTGATCTTTAATTGTTAAAATTTCTTGTTTTCTGTTTTCATAGATTCAAGATTTCATCCAGAACTCGATTGAATTTCCACACTGTGGAAATCTGAAGCAGCTAGAGGTCAACTTTTCTGCTGTTGCTGATTATAGCCTTCTCGTCTTTACCAAATTGATTGATGCATGCCCGATGTTGCATACATTCAAGCTGCAGGTGATTGATTGATTGCCTATTACTTTCATCATGTTTCTATACTGCCATTGCACATTTCTGATTCTATTATTTCAAATGACGCTGATGCATTTAGTACTGTTTATGGTCTGAGATTCCAAAATTTTCTGTCACATTAATATTCTATAAGTAATGTTTTTTCTGTGCTGATTTTCAAGTATTGCTCGCAATACAAGGTCTTAGCTCGCAATTCCACTGTATTTTAGAATTTATTCAGTCTGCAAGCTATCACTGTTTTATGGATTTTTATCGTAATGGCCACTAGGAAACCGCTTTACCTGTGTTAACTGGCCAACTTTGATTTTTGATTTTTAGCCTTTTCCAGAAAATGTTTACCCCGTACACCCTTGTCCTCCTATCCTAGTCCCCACCCTCCCTCAACAACAAATTCTGTCTCGGATCCGCTTTGGGCATCATCTTTACCTCGAGGCTTCAATTTGTCCTCCCATCAAAATTTGATTCTTTTTCTCATCATCTTCTTTTTGGAGCTCACTCAGTCAAAGTCACTTTTATTCCACCCAAAAAAACAAGAAAAAAACAAAAGAAGCGTATCTTACCTAACATAATTTAGGTGGTCTTTCATATGGGTGTTAGTCAAAGCTTTGATTTTGATGGGAAAACTTTTCTCTTCTCTTGTCCTCTTGTTCTTCTTCTTCGATCACATTCAACTCAATCTCTCACGACCCCATGAAAAAGTCAATCTTAAACAAGTTAAGGTGGTTCTCTTATAAGGATATTGATGTAGGACACTCTAAGAGCAATTCATACAGAGGAGAATAATTGATGCAGGATGCTCTAAGAGCAATTTCCACATCGAAAAAATTCACGCAAGAACTTTTACTTAAATTTAATATCAATTCGTATTCATCATCTATCTTCTTCAATTACATAAAGGAGTTAATATAACCAAGAGGCAAACTAGTATTAGAAAACTTAAATAATAAGATATAAACTAGAAAAAGACAAAAATATATAATCTAATATTATTCTAATATGCTAGGAAACTAAGTATCCTTATTTTGGCTATCATAAAATATGCCTAAAAATAACCTACGAAAATAATTAAAAAAAAGATCTCTAATATCAAAATTTTCTAATTTTTTTTACCCATTTTTTACTCTTATCTTGCATCATTCTCTCTTAGTTGGAAAAAACTTGTCATCGAGTTTTGTATAGCGGTAGAAGGAAGGAATCCAAGCAAAGAAATAACTGTACTTCACTCCGCAAATGGAAAAACTAGAGGACTTTCAACTTCTCGAAGAAAAGTAGCAATGCAATTAGCGGATGTAGCTTCTTGTCAACTAGAAGTTCATTAGGGATGAATAGATCAACATACTCACTTGCCCATCTTGACATTTACACATATTTAACTTCTGGATACCTAAACTGCATATCCTTAGTAGTTGGCCCGAGCTTGCATTCAGAGGTAGCTTTCCGACACTCCTCATCTAGTGTGGCACCATTACATGCATTACTTTCTATAATTTCTACTTGGTGTTGACCATTGTGACCTTCATTCTCTGTGTTGTGCTTGATTGCATCTATAGATGAAAGGATTTTTTGCAGTGGAATCTGAGACGCACGTCTTCAATACCCTTTTACTGATAACTTGATGACTTCGAGACGGTATGGAAATAAGAAATTCCAATAGAAGCCATCCGGTTCAGTGAGAATACTCACAAGGATGGACTCTACATATGCAAGCATCATAGAAGAAAGATCATCTTTGATTGATGCTAAAAGATTGTGGAAAATATCGAGGACAAGTAGGGATGGGCTCGGGGCGGGTTGAGCTATACTCGCACCCATGTGCATTTTTAAAAGTCATACCCGTACTCATACCCATACACATATCCATACCCATCGGGTTTTGGACTGTACCCATACACATACCCATCAGATTTTTCGGATTTACGGGTTTTATTCGGGTACATATAGAGTGCGCAAAGTGTCACCCATATTCAACCCATATGTGCATACACGGTATATTTGATTACCAATTTCAGGCGATACTACTAAAATTCATGTCGAATAAACTCACGGAAGTTAAAAATATAAAAAAAATTAATTTTTCATTTTTAAATAAAGAAATAGTATACACTTAGAGTTTTATGCCAAACATTTATTTTTGAATTTTTCCGTATTTTGGTCGTCTTTTACTAGCAAATCGGGTACACAATCGGGTATGGGTTTTAAGAATCCATACTCATACCCATACCCATACCTATTTTCCAACGCAATACCTATACCCGCCCCATGCCCATTTTTTACAAGTTTTCATACCTATATCTGATATAAATGGGACGGATTCGGGTGCAACTCCCATCACTAGACAAGAGTATCACATTTAAGATCTAACAACACCACATAAGACTTAACTCTACTCATGGACTCAAGTCTGCGAACTCTTTTGTGGTATGATGACTTCAAGAGAGTATGGAAATAAGAAATTCCAACAAGAAGTCATCCGCTGCAATGAGAGTGCTCATGAGGATAAACTCTACATATGCAAGCATCATAGAAGAATGATCATCCTTAATTGATGCTAAAAGATTGTGGAAAATGTCGAGGACAATAGCATCACATTCAAAATGTAACAACACCACATAAAACTTAACTTCGCTCGTGGACTCAAGTATGTGAACTCTTTTGTGGTATGACTTGTCAGCACACTCTGGTGGGGCTTGAAAAGATGACACTATGACTCGAAAGACCTTCTTCGTCAACTCATCTTCAAAAGGGGGATTTGGTGCGGTAATCCGAATGAACTGAGAGAGGCATAAAGCAAGAGAAATTTGAACATCAAAATTTGCATGGGTTGCAAGCTCTTTGAGAGCAAAACTCCTTTGAGGGGCTTTAGTGCATCTAATATGGAGGTTGGAGGGTTTCGGTGTACTTGAGCCAAGTAATTAAGTAATTCATTCCCAGCTTTGAATAGTTGATATCAAAGATCTTTTGAATAGTTGATATCAAAGATCTTGTTTCAATAACCCTGCTGGTTTTCGCAACACTATGATAATGTCATAAATCTAAATCTCAACAATATGAAGCAGAGCCAGAACCAGATTTCCCAACTCAATAACTACTGGACAGCAGCAATAGCAGCAGCACAGTAGCGCAGGGATTGCAATAGCAGCAATAAGGTGGGGGTTCAAGGCAGCGGTGAGCGTGGCTAGGGTTTCCAGATTGGGAATTTCCTTTTTTTTGGTTATTGTGAACGAGAGGAACATAAAAAGGAAAAGAAAATCAGCAAGGGCAGCGACTTGAAGACAGAAAACTCAAATGAGAAGGGACCTTGCAGCGAGTAGGATCGAAAAACTCTGATACCAAGTTGATGTAGGACGCTCTAAGAGCAATTCCTAAACGGGGAATAATTGATGTAAAACGCTCTAAGAGCAATTAAAGAATGGGTAAATAGATTTATGAAATTAGAATATTTTGATGTTGGAGATTTTTGTATTTTTTTTGGTTATTTTCATAGGTTACTTTTAAGCATATTTTATGATAGCCAAAATAATTTAGTGATATTTTATTAAGATTCATGCATTTGTTTTTCAATCTATATTCAAAAGCCATTCTTGTTTTTAGTGTTATTTATTGGTTATTTTCCTTCTTTCTTTCAACTGCATAGCATAACTTTGACAATGCTTTGTTTGTAGTATTATGTGTTTATGTGGAATTTCAACTTTATAAACCAATGGTTCTACTTCAAATACAAATGAATCCTATTTGTACTTGTGAAATGAAACTGTTTTATCAGGTGAAAAGCCTTCTTATCTCAGGCAACACATTTGAAATAGGGAGGTAACTTCGCTAATTAAGTTGTCCAAAAAGAATTTTCTACATCAGATTTTGTGGATTACTTGGAAATCTTTATCTTTGTTTGCGTTGTTGTACCAATTGATGATTATGGCCTCATTTTTTTTGGCAGCGCGGCTTCGGGGTGCACATTTTGTGGGATGATGAAGCCTTGGGAGGAATTGTAATCAAAGTTGCGGAAAAGCGTCACCATTGTCTTAGGATATTTGAGATGGTTGGATTTCGTGGAACTCTGGTTGACATTGAGCTTGTTATGTATCTAGCACGGTTTGCTATTGTGTTTGAGAAGGTTGTCCTTGATCCTCACTTGCTCTATGATGAGGGGAAACCATCAAACAGAAACACCCGTGAGCAGATAGAGGCAAGTAGGAAACAAGCCAAGATACTTCGGAATCAGTTACCAGCAAGAGTTCAAATGGAGGTTCTTTGATTTGGTTATCAAATTCTGCTTCTTGGTCGCTCATTATTCGAAAATATCACTTATTTATTATTGTTAATTTTGAAAGATATTTAGTATCTTTTTAGTTCATTATTGTGCTCTACGGTTTTAAGCACTTATCATTGACTACCGTTGACATTTGATGAAACGCTACCTGCACAATGTTTGGATTTTCCAATTGTGAAAGTTCTGTTGTCCTTTTCTTTTTCCTTTTTTTTGGGGGGTGTGTGCGTGTCTATTTTTATGAACAGGGAGGTGTAAATGCAAATTGTTGATTTTGAACGGGAAGATGCTCGAAATCAGGTTACTTAGATAACAATAGACTTGACAATACAAAGATGATCAAAGTTCGTCCCCTACATTTTCCAAATCACAAGACTACAAAGATGAGAATTGAGAAGCAATGCCCTAAAACGAACATCTAATATTATTTTTTCGGTAAGGAAAAGGAACTAAAGATTGTAAATCTCATGCGTCGATCCCGGAACATGCAGTCTGCCTATCGGCAATGACAGCCACCCTCATCACGTTGGCCACGAACGTCTAATATAATTTGTGGTTAGAATTTAGAAACCTTGCCAGGTGGAACTTTTAATCGGATAATTTATTTTTTGGGGGGGTCAGCTTAACCGGATAGCTACTACTAGTTCCAGGGCCGGAATCAGAAAAAAAAAATAAAAAAATTGGGGGGTGGGGGGAAGTATTTTTGCAGGAATAAGCTTAGTATCTTCTTTTTTTTTTTTGGCAAAGAAAGAAATAATTTATTGGTCATCTGTAATATGCCATACGACACTTATAATGCATATTCGACTAGTGAAAATACAATCTTTAATATCAAAATCATATCCCCACGTAAAAAATACTAACTTGAAACACACTGATCACTTGTCTTTCCACGTTCACTGTTTCTTGATACAATCTTCCTTATTTTTGATAACTAACTATTCAAACAACTTTATCAATGCACACTCGTGAAAATTAAAAAACTATTTCATAAGATATTAAATACTTCGTAAAATTATGATTCAATTTTGGGTGAAGAAGAATACTATTTCATCGCTACAAGTATGGATTTTTGAAATGAATAATTCATGTATTTGGACATTTTCCTTCAACTCGATAATACAATATTGTATTTATTTAGTTAACATAAGATCATTAGTTGAAGGTAGTTCTCCGAAAAAAAAAATAGATTATGGGAGTGTGTGACTTGAACTATTGACTAGGCCGTGCAGGTATACCATATATGTCCATTTCTGCCACATTGAAATTAATAATCGAGTGTGTTTTTTGTCCAACCACCGGATAAGTGAGTCTAGGATAGGCTGGTTCGTTTGAAGAGATTCTATTCCATGATCAGCCCTGGATCATGTCATGTATATATGAACAGACTCCGTAAGATCCAGTCAAATGTGTGATTTTTTCACAATAGAATATCTAATTTAGAGGTTTTGTTTTATCATTTTTTTTATTATCAATAGTTTGAATAGTATTCAAATGCATTCATTTCCTATGCATCGATCTGATTTATAGTACTATCAGAGTGAAACAGGGGATCTAAAGAACAACAGAGACTAGACTATATTAGTAACAAGTAAACCCTATATTATGTAAATATATATTTATATATATTTTATGCAAACCTAATTTACTTTTTGTCATTTTTATCCCATTGTTAGTTGCTTGGGCTACCCCACACAGCTTCGTCTGGGCCTTGGCTCTTGGTTTAATAATGGGTTTCCTCTTCCTGGACTTATGCTGCTTATACGATCCATATATAACTAGACCAATCAATACATGCCAGTTCAGTCGTCTTTACTTTTATAAAGATATTTTAATCTAGTTATACTACATCATATCGGCATAACTTCAATATTCACTTTATTGGTATATTTAAAATGGTTACAGATGCTAACCACGAGCTCATAACAGCAGGGTACTAGATTCGCGCATGTAGACTTAGCGCAACGCGACGCCATGCACCACTAGCTTAATTGATATTGGACTTAAGACCTGTAATATGCGATTCTTATATGCTAATTTTCAAAGGCGTTGAACCCTCCATGCCAATTTGATTGGGCAAAAGCCTCTTTTCTTGAGTTTTATTTATTAATCAAGGTGGTTAGAATATTATATCGGTTTGTTAGACAATTGGATAGTAATGTCATGAACGTTTTTATAATAGGAAGTCTTACAAAGAGAGTACATATTAGCAAATGTTAAGTGATATCATATCACTAAATTTTATTGTAGAACATGAAATGAAATATTAAGATATTTATTACAGAGTTATAATATATATCTATGAGTTCATAAAAAAAATATGTTAAAAAGAACACCTAAAAGCCTCTTCAAGAAGTGGTGATTTATGATTCATGTGGAAAATAATAAGCTCAAGTTCAACTGCTTATAGGTTCGCCCCCCCCCCCTCCCCCTCAGAACTTACTTCACCAGTTTTCTAAGCTTAGATATGGCTAATCCGGTCTCCCTTTAAATTTCTTAGTAAAGCATGATGATATGTTTACTTTGTTGATTGTCATGTAGTACAACACCCTCTCTTATTTTGATCATCCAAAAAAAAAAACACATACATACACAACTACCACAAATACATGTTGATTCAAGTTATTTGACATTTGTTCATCTTAAACAAGCTAGGTTTTAATTCAAGTTTTGAGAATGGAGAAAATCTGTGAAGAAGAAGCTCTACTACTTATTCGATCAACAGTAACTCGATTCAAGTGAAATAGAAAATATAAGATAAAAAAGATTTAAAAAAAATGCAAATACCAATTTTTTTCACCTGCAAGAGTCCAAGAGATGATAGATTTGACTTAGTCGTTGTAATTGTAGTTGACTATAAACGATTCCCAGTTTCCTCCTCTTTCGCAGGCCGCACCAAAGCAACCAAAACCCTTTTTCTTTTTCTTTCCTCCGTCCTCTCTGTTTATTTGACAACTTCCCATACAAACACAAACAGTACGCTCAACTTCTTCTCTCCTGGCTCTCTCTTCTCGTGGACATCAGCAACTAGTCACGCGCGAGATCTCCGGCGTCAATGGAGTCGCTATCGCCGGCGATCGGTCGGAATTTTACTCCACCGGCGGCCAAATCATTTAGCATTTCCACCGGCGGTGGTTCCCGGCTGAACTTTCTGAGGACGAACTTGGCGCCGGCGAGCAGGAGGAGGAGAGTGTCAGTGTACGCGGAGGCTCACATAGATTTCAGTGATCCAGAGTGGAAGAACAAGTATCAGGAGGATTTTGAGCAACGCTTCAGTCTTCCTCATCTCACCGATATTTTCAAAGATCTTAAGCCTATTCCCTCTACATTCTGCCTCAAGATGCGGTACTTTTCGAATTTCTGAGTTTTGCTATAATTATTTGTTGTTTTGATTCCTTATCAAGCAAAATCCTGACATTAGATGCTAATATAGTTGAAGTTCTTCTGAATATTTGTTCTTGCTGCTGTTAATGGTTGTGCATCATTGCTGAGCGTCGTTTCTAAGCGAGGACCTTAAAAATTAGTCTTTTCAATCATGTTGTGATCACTTCTTCGCTTGTCTAATCATGGAAAAGGAGTTATGATTTTCTGATCAATTTAGATGTAATCGATAGACAAATAAAATTCTGAATTTTCTATGCATTTTTAGCTCGTTGTGATTATGGAAATCTAAGCTACAAATTTGTCAAAAGCATAGTAGGTTCAAGTTTCAAACATTATAAATTCAATAACTCAAGGATTTATTTAGTTGGAAGTCTTAGAGAATCGTCTTTCACATTTCATGTCATTAGCTTGAAACAAACTTGCTTTATGTATTTTAGTGTTAACTGATAAGCATTCACAAGGTTGTGGACAAATCATCATGTGTATCATTCTGGAGTGTAATACGTCTGCTAAGCTCTGGGCTTTTGCTTTAATTAACCAATTCAAGTTCCACTTGATCAAAGGGCACATATGTGAACGATGTCTAACCATTGCTTTTCCTTTAGGAGCATCTTATTCTGTTGCAAAGATTCAATGGATTATTAGATGTCAAGTTTATTACAAAAACTGCAGCTATATTGGTTATTATAGTGTATTTTTGTTTTCTTCAGGACACCGGTGAGTGAAGACTTTGAAGGTGGTTATCCATCAGATGAAAAATGGCACGGGTATATAAACAACAATGACAGAGTTCTTCTAAAGGTGGATCACATTCTTTGGTTGATCCCAGCAAATTCTGTTTATTGCATTTGTTGCTAACTTCCAAGTACCGAAGTGGCTATATGCTTAGTAGCTGATTACGAACGCTGGAAGTAGAATAAAAAAGCTAACCTTTTGGTTTATTTTGGTGTGCTTCCTTCTTTGATTGCTGTTACCTATTGTAGTAGTGAAATTGGCCCTTTGATTCTGTCTTTTCAGGTCATACGCTATTCATCTCCAACATCTGCTGGTGCTCAGTGCATTGGTCCAGATTGTACCTGGGTAGAGCAATGGTAAAATGTTTTTTTATCCATTTTGTTTAGTCACTTGTTTGTCTTACCTTTGGGTTCCGTATTTGTTATATATTACTCCATGTTTATAGTTTTTATACATGTTTATGTGTTACTTAATATAAATCAAATAACACTGATGCTGGATATGCCTGACAATTTCTGATGCTGAATACATTTTTAGGGTTCACCGTGCTGGGCCACGAGAAAACATATACTTCAGACCCGAAGACGTAAATGCAGCTATCGTCACATGTGGAGGGCTCTGCCCTGGTCTTAATGACGTCATCAGACAGGTGATTGCTTAAATAAAAAGTCCGATTTTGTCACACCAAGCCTCATATCATTGGTCCTTCTTGCTTGATGTTCTTCCGCCCTTTTTGTTTCTTAATGGATTTTCTGTTATGATTGGCTACCTGCCTTTTGTGATATGCCATAGGGTAGGAAAGCTGAAATTGAGGCGCTGTGCATTTGGCATAAATATAAGGTTTCCATTTGGTTTTGATAGGATGTGCCTGCTGATATCTTAAGTAGTGTACAAGCTTGGATGAAGTAATCTAGATATTGCGGCTACCACTTCCCACCTCTGGACTGACTATGTCTCGTGTCTTGGCTTGTGCATTTTTTATCACTTGCCTCAGTTTTTATATGCTACAGCTTATTCAAAAGTTCTTGTCCTGATTTTTGAGGTTCAAGTATAGCTGATGGTTTCTGGTATATATCCGACAAAATAACTTTTTTTCTTTAAATACCACATTCTTCTACTGTGCCAATTTATTAGTCATATGACTTACAAGGGGTTGTGTTCATGAACTCTTAAGTATCTTTAAAGGTGAAGCAACCCGCCAAAGATAGGTGTTTTGAATTTCAGTGATTGGAAATGTGCAAATTATCCGGGAAGAAAGAAAGAAAGAAAGAAAAAGAAGCACTCGGGGAAAAAAAAATTACAAAATTTTCTTTTCAAAGGGCCATTATGAACTTTTCTAGGTATTCTGCGGTGTCTTGATGATCTGGAGACCTCTTAAATTTTAATGCTTCGTTGGGAAGAGTTGAGCAATGAAGCTTTTGTCTCTGTTCACAATTTCCATACCTTAATTTTCCTTCTTTATTGGCATTGCAGATCGTGATCACACTCGAAATATATGGCGTGAAAAACATTGTAGGTATTCCTTTTGGTTACCGTGGATTTACTGACAGGGGTTTGAAAGAGATGCCAGTAAGTTTATCATTTCTGGATCAAGCTTTCCATTCTTCCTTCAATCTTTCCATTTGCTATTTGCTCCCTCTGCATTAAAAAATTATGTTTGTCTCTTTCCTCTGAACTCTTGATGCTTCACTATTCAGCTTACCAGGAAAGTGGTCCAGAACATTCACCTCTCTGGGGGCAGCTTATTAGGTGTTTCTCGTGGTGGGCCATCTGTCAGAGAAATTGTGGACAGTATGGAGGTGCTTTGGCTCTCCTTTTGATTCATTTATGTATTCCAAACACATTTACACCATGAGAAGCCATAATTGATGTTCAATAACTCTAATTCTGGTTTATTTCAGGAAAGAGGAATCAATATGCTGTTTGTTCTGGGTGGAAATGGAACACATGCTGGTGCAGTTGCAATACACGATGAGGTTTAAACTTCTGCTTGCCATATTCTAGAATATTCATTTCTAGTAAAGTTGTGACATATTTACCATCTTAATCAAGTACCCCCCCCCCCTCTACTACTTCACGTGTACAGGTACCTTCCTCAGTTCATAGAAATGGATAAACTGATTTGCATATAATACATTTGTGTAGGAGAGAGTTACTGCAGAACTTTAAAGAATTTTCATTTCATCTCACCAAGGAACATTTGAGACTCAATCTGAACCGATATTGCATACGTAAACACCTAATATGCAGTCATTTACTAATGTATAAAACATGATGATTCATGAATGGCGGCAGACATCTGCTGTTGACCATTTGCCTTTAAGCCTGTCATGTCTAACTAACCGGGTATGTTATTCTTGTGCAGTGCCGTAAGAGGCGGATGAAGGTAGCTGTAGTTGGTGTGCCAAAAACTATAGATAATGATATTTTGCTTATGGATAAGACCTTTGGTTTCGATACCGCTGTTGAGGAAGCACAAAGAGCCATTAATTCTGCTTACATTGAGGTTGGATACATTTTGTATCCTCTGACTTTCATGCTGTTTCACTTGTGTTGCGTCTTTTCATGCATGTTCTTAGGGTTACTTTGAACGTTACTCTTGGTATTCCTTCACATAATTCTTCATTTACCCTTATTAACAGGCGCATAGTGCTTATCGTGGTGTCGGCCTTGTGAAATTAATGGGTCGGAGTAGTGGTTTTATAGCAATGCATGCATCCCTGTCCAGTGGCCAAGTTGATATATGCTTGATTCCAGAGGTATGTTAGACAAACTATTAGTGGAGGACTATCAGCTAAGTTTTGACCAATGTAATTTATGATGTCTGTTTGCTCATTTTAAGGTACCATTTCATATACATGGGCCTCATGGTGTTTTGAGGCATCTTGAGTACCTGCTTGAGAAAAAGGGAGCAGCTGTGCTCTGTGTAGCTGAGGGAGCTGGTCAGGTGAGACTTAAATCGCTTGATAGTAATTGAAACTACTGGAGTATATGTTTACAACTCCTCATTGATACTCATACTACACCACACCTACAAGATCTGTGACGGAGGTAGTTTCCAAAGAAACTCAGAGCATAACCGAAAAAGGTTTGATAAACGGAGGGGATATAAAAACTGAACCCTCTTCGTAAAGATTCATTTCAGGTTATGTGCAATCTGCAGTCCTATTCAGTAAATTCTTTTTTTGATATATCTAAAACTACTAAGAGATTTTAACAAAGTATGACCTTTATGTTAAGCCACAGACAATAATGTTTGCCAAATATACTACCCGAATGGAACAAATTAAGCTCAAAGGTCCTTGGTTAGCAAATGTGAGCATACGATTTGAGTCAAGTCTCACTGTTTGATGTTGTGGCTAATGTTCGATCAAGTCAAATCCAGTTTGGATGTGACTGGCAGATAACTGAACTGTAAAAACATTTGTACAAAAAGAGAAACAAAAGTGGAGGACTATATGCATGTGAAGATAACATAACTTTATGCCTGCATTATAAGTAATGTGCTGCTAACTAGATTTTATTGTCAATGAATGTACACAGATGTTTTGCTTCTTTGTATCCCCCTTTCTTTTTTTGGGGCGGGGGGGGGGGGGGGTTGGTTCAGTTAAGGCACAAAGGTAACTATTCATGATAACCAGGGACTCAGTGTACTCAGCCACATTCTTAACCTTGAGGCCAAAATCATTGGCAATGCACTGGGCCATTTAAGTAATAAATAGTTGTGCCATTATACTGTGCTGCGTGCCTCATGGGGTGTTGATTCAGCATTGATAGAATCATAGAAACCTGCTACTGTCTGAAATATAGAGTGGGATGGTGATATTGTGTCATGTGATCTGCAGAATCTTCTTCGGAAAACTAATGCCACTGATGCATCTGGTAACACTCTGCTTGGAGATATTGGTGTGCATATCCAACAAGAGGTTGGTGTCAGTATATTCTGATTCTTCTTCATTTTAATGATGTCAGATGAAATTCTTCTTTTTGGTGTTTGTGTTAAATGGCTAAAGAAGTTGACTAATTAGGACTTCGACAGAACTCTGTATCCAATCTCATTAAACTCCAGTTACATTGGATTATTTGAAGAGTGATGTATTTAAGATGTTTATTGAAGAAAGATCCAGGGATTACTGAACCTTATTTCTCGAACCGAGTAGTCAAATATGTTACCTTTTATATTAGGAGCTTTTGCGTATCAAAGAATTTTGTCAGTGGAAAAGGAAGGTCTGCATGAGTAATTTTTTTCATTTGTATATAGAGCATTGGAAGTTCTGAAGTTAAGCCATCACACTGGTCAGCCGGGACTCTATGGATTTTTTTTTTGGCTATGGATTTTGACTCTTTTGGAGTTCTGAAGTTAAGCCGACTGAATTCAAAGCAAAGAGGGCTGGTATTTGAGAAAATGTTGGTCACAGACTCCTTAAGTGGGGCTTTATTTTTTGATGCAAGTCATATGACTTGTCATGTCTTTGTTTTCTTTATCTATTTTCCCTTAGAGCCTCTCCCTTCTTGTGTTTTTTTCTGTCTCATAAGTTTTTGTTATATATATTAGTCTCTTTCATTTTTTGTTTTGAATGTTAGAATATTTTTACAACCTTTTCTTTATTTCCTTCCTTTCTTTTCTTTTGTACTTGTGTCTGGGTTATAACTTGCGTAACGTAACTTCCTGTTGTAGGCTGTAGCATTTTCCTACCCCCAATTCCCCAAAGTATGCCTGTTTGTGTTTATTGTAATGCATTGTGAGATAATCAGCGAATTTGATGATTCAGCTGCTTCTATGCTACAATCATGCAGCTTACATTTTTTCTTGAATTCACTGCAGATAAAGAAATATTTTAAAGAGCTTGGTCAACCAGCCGATGTCAAATATATTGACCCTACATACATGATTCGGGCAATTCGTGCGAATGCTTCAGATGGAATCCTTTGCACTGTATTAGGGCAAAATGCTGTGAGTGTTCCCTCTGAGAGCCCTTTTTCCCCTTCGGTTTTGGGGGGGGGGGGTTGAAGTTTGGGTTGCAATGACACTATAGCTGGGACGAAGCGGCAGTTGGAATTAAACAAAAGCCCTCTGCCTCAGTATTCTTCCCACTTACCCACCCATATCTATAGGAATCAGTCTCTTTGTTAGTATGAATGCTCGCAAGTTAATGATGCCTACTGCTTCCTCCATAGACCGCACTGAAGCGAGATCCACACTGGATGGTGGTGTGCTTGTTGTACTTGTATAAGTCATGACATATGACGACAAACATTAGACTTAATAGCTGTGGTTTCTGGCAGGTACATGGAGCATTTGCTGGATTCAGTGGAATCACAGTGGGCATATGTAACACTCATTATGCCTACTTCCCCATTCCTGAGGTTATAAGATACCCACGGCTCATCGATCCTAACAGCCGTATGTGGCACCGTTGCTTGACATCAACTGGGCAACCAGATTTCATATGATCAGCTGATTTTGTATGTATGTTGAGTGTTTACAGAAGAACTCTTGTTCCAGACATGTTAACTTGCTGAAGAATGAACCAGATAGATGGTTCCGTACTTAGGGAAGTCAAGTTTATGGCCAGAATGAACTCGGTTTTGGACAATCTCTCTTTGTGACACCCCGTGTCCAAGTGTATAGCATATTAGCATTCCCGGCGATTTTCAGAGGCTGAATAAATGTTGGGGGAGCCATTCTTTTACTGATCAAATTGGGATTGTTTGCAAACTCCCAGTTTTGTTGTATATTGAAAATCTATATTTATTCAATCCAAGCAGATTGAAAGACAATTGTTTTAAATACTATTATTAACTTCTGCACCCAAAAAAACGAAAGAGTCAAAGTTATTAATTTGTCTTTTGTCTTTTGTCTTCTTAAAATTCCCCAGTTTGTCGTCTTAGCATTCAAAACATTTGAGCCTCAAGAGACTTGTAAAAGCCCAAGATGGGCCAGCGTGTTGTCTTTGATGGATTCAATTTGTTTTGGATCAGGCCAATTGAGTTATGATTCGGGCCACAATTGGACTGAGACAACAAAACAATCCCCCCCCCCCCAACCCCCAAAAAAAACTCCTGAACTTAAATTGGGGAGAGAACTACAAGGTCAGGCCATCTTCCTCTTTTGGAATTATTAGATTAAATAATCTAATCGAGTAAAACTCTGCCAATTAGATAAAATATTATGCTTTGGATAAGTTAATAATAACAAACAAGAGTTCAAACGACCTATGTCTTACTCCTAATAAGACATCCATCACTTCTTTGTTTTCAAGACAAAATATTTTAGTCACTCAAAACCATTCTTTGTAAGATTTTTTGCACGTCTTGAAATCAAACATATATACCTTTTTTTCGATTATCGTTGATCTATTGGCTCATATAAATGGACAAAAGTTTAAGTACAAACTCAGAAATAAAAGATATCAAAATAAACAAAGCGTCGGTTGAAACGAACAACAAGTACTACCAATATAGCAACCTAACTACTAAGATAAGGTCACATTAACCCGTCAATTTGTGACGATCCAATTCAGGATTTTCCTTTGAAGGTATTGGACATTCGGACAGAGTTCAAAAAGATCAAATCTTTGGCGATTTTATCATACAAGATTAAGTTTAGAAAACTCCTAGTCAACTTCTCCAGCTTGATAATAAGCCTCTTCTACATATATAAATTTTCTACATTTATATCATTTTAAATTATAATAATTAAAGCAAAATCCCCCTAAATATTATTATCTTGAATATATTTTATTTGGTCAAGTAAAGAGTAATATTTTGATTCATTCAGCATCTTCTTGTTGAACTGGATTAACATCCATCGTTCACGAAGCAAACAAAGGCAAAGACTCAGTGTTGGGCACTCATTGCAAAACCATAGGGATTGAAGCCTGACCAGTGACCACTGAATATTCCCACATCGGTTTTATGCGTTGTATTAATTTATTTATCTCTATAGGTTTGTTCTTTTCATTTGTCAATTTTAAAATATCAATCTCAACTCATTTTAATGTACTTCAACTCACTTTCACTATTTTAATCAAGTTCAATTTATCACAAAAAAAAATTTAACCCACTTCGACCTACCTTAACCTATTTCAACCCATTTTACCTTTTTATTGACTCTAATTTACCCACAAAAATAACAGGCTCTATATATGTTAAATTTAACAACCTTTCTTTGAGTTTGTGTGCATGGAATGAAATGAAATGAATGCAGGCAAAGCGTGACAGCTTCGCATATGTAAATTGTTATAATTATTGAGTTGTTGTGATTCCTCCCTAGAAAATGAAGCTGACCGGTCAAAGGCTTGAATCTGAAATACATGTGAATCTTCTTTATTAGCTCCTCCCTCCTCCCCCCCTCGTACTTAACTCAAGTGGTATTGATTATTAAAAGGTCATGTTATATAGGTGGTTTGACGCCTACACAAGTAGTCATAAGGATAATAAGAGTAATAGGACTAATTTGTATTTGGATTTTTTAGAAATCATAAAAGTGAAACATATACTGAGTGGCATTGTTGTAAATTTATGTTCTTTTAAACTTATTATAAGTATTTATCGTAAGTAATAAGTTACTGGTGACTGGTGGAAAATAATAGGGTATATGTATATCAGAGTCTATATCATACTCTTGAAAGTATATACTCTCATAAACCACATCAATGCCGCATATTAAAAATTGTTTATATAACAAAAACACGTTGAAAAAATATGTATACCTGACAAATGAGAATACATACTCTCAGACGTATGATATACATTATCCTATATTTGAGATTGATGTGGCACAATCGTTATATTTATAATAAATTTTTTGAATACAGTCTCAACAAAATCAAATTATAATGGCTATTTGCATTGTTGGACATATGTCAGAGCATAAACATATTTCTGGACCTTCAACCATTAACTTAAACTTTTGGTTGAGTTGGTTCTTTAACATGGTATCAAAGCCTTCTGAGCAAGAGGTCTTCAGTTCGAATCCCATCAACTGTAACGCACCTTTATTTCCTACTTGTCGCGTTCATAAGATCTGGTTTCCCACCCCCATCAATAAATAATTAAAAAGCATAATCAAAACTAAAATTTGTTTAATTAATAATTAATCCCTGCAACATAAATATGTTTATCTGCAGTAATGCAATTAAGGTTTTTAATGTTGGATTAATTAGTTTAGATTATCCTTGACCTGCCATCTAATTCTTCATTCTTTATGATCCTATTAGCATATGAGTTTCTAAAAAAAAAGGGTTATAATCTGATAATTGTGTTTATGTACTTTCTTAATTAATCATAGGGCAATCAAGGGGGTTATTACTGTGCCAGGATTATTACTGCATTTTAGTTATCACTCCTCACAATACTTCTTTCTAATTTGATCTATCTCAAATTGAGTGTCATTTTTTCTTGGAAACAATTTGTCATACTTTTTATTTAATTATTACACTTTTGTATTTTTTTTTTCATTTTTTCCCTTCATAAAATTAGTTACACAATTAAAAAATGAAAACAAATCAAAATTGCTGAGCTATGCAAAAATGTAGAGGAAGTATTATTAATTGTTACAACAGCTTTTTTATTATGTAGTAATATTTTGGTACCTCAAACAATTTAAGTGATGAAATGATACTATTAACTTGGGACTTCTTTTTTCAATTTATTATAAGTACTTTTTATCAGCATGGTAGCACTTAACACTGATCAGTATTTAATCATATTTTCTACTCACAATTTTTGTACGGATCAGTATTCATCAACATAATTAGTACTGATCAGTACTGATTAATAATAAATTACTGATATTGAGTTGAAAAGAATATGTCCTTGATAAATTTCTCAGAGTAGCCTAGTCCTTCTCTTTTCGATTCTTTTCTATATCATTTTTTCCTATGTAGTAACGACAACACCAACAACAACAGTTGTATAATTTTAAAAATTCAAATTTGAATCAATGTGTTTCTTTATTTTTTACCAACACATTTTACAGCCTTCTTTAAAAGGCACCAAAAAATTTATTTTAAAAAAAAACAAACCAAAAATAAGAAATAAAAAGAATTGTTGATGATATTCGACAGTTGGCATTGCATTCACAAGTTGATTCTGCAGGGTGAAGTGGGGAACAAATACCCTGCCCAGAAGTTTATTATGGTTGTTTGTGGTTATTTGTCGCATCTAAGTTTTGCATATATATATATATATATATATATATATATATATATATATATATATATATCGTACGGATCACAGCTCTCAGTAAAAAATAAAAATTTTAAAAAAAATTACTACTATAACTATGTGCTGAGTATTACTTAATTTTCTAATGGCTCATTACTTCGTACTTGGTTGTTTCTATAGCTTGTATAAATTTCCAATTTTGATGGATTTGTAATTAAAATTTTCATTTCACTTCTTAAAATTATCAGATCTAATTAAAAACATTTAATTTATGATGGTATATGACATAATATCATATTTCCCCCCTTTTTTTTATTGGCAAGAATCTATTTATGAAATTAATATTGATAAATTGGGGTACAAAATTTGCAGACTCTGTCTACAAAATTTTCCTCTCAAACTCTCTCAACAATATGATTGTTCATTCTTTTATAAAAAAACAATCTCTTAGGTGTATGTAAATTTTCACCCTAAGCAAATGTATATATGATTTAAAACTAAATCTTTATTAATATCAATTGTCAAAAAATTGATTGAAAAAAAACTAACTAATATTTACATGGGATAATATGTATATATACAGTCTATTTTCAGCATCCTTTTTTTCTGATAATTAATATAGAAAGAGCAAAATGAGCGATTGCTCGCGTGTCAATGAGTCAATGTGTCCTTTAATCTACACCTAGGAGTGAACACTCCCTTTTTTTTTCCTGGTAATTAATACAAAAAGTAAGCATATAAATAATAAAATAAATAATCATATACTGTAAGGATGAGCAATTACAACACACATTGATTTAGTCCCGAGCCAACCTTCTTGCCAAAATCAAACCTAGCGAAACTAGGTATATCAATATTTTTTTTTATAAGAATGATGAAATATATAAATTATATAACAGTCCTAAATCTATAAATCCAGTATAGCATATACGATAATATTTTTATTTCATAAAATTCTTTTTTTATTTTCTATTGCCCCTTTTTCTAGAAAAGTCAAATGTCTTTAATTTGAATTGCTCCATGTCATCTACCCTATAAATTTGAGTCTAAAATATGATCATGTGATGTAGGCATGGGATGAAATACTATTTTGTAAAAAGTGAAAAAAATAAATTAATTAAAAAGCAAAAGGAAATCCAGTGACTCTCAGTCCACCACCTGATCATAGACCCACTACCATCATTGCACACATTTGTCTCTTTTCATCACTCTGCAGTGTGCTCTCTCTCTCTCTCTCTCTCTCACTGTGATGTCAGTACAGTGAAAGGCCTTTGGAGGGAAAAGCCCAGATGTTGACCAGTCTGCACCCAGTCAAATGTGTGAAATGACAAGTGGGTCCCACCTGCTCCCCTGTAAAATCAAATTGTACTCTTCACCCAATCGCATTATCATACTTGCAAAGGTTGTCACACACTCACACTTCTCTTATCTTCATTTATTTTAAGAGTTTTCATACAAAGCTTGGAATCATTTCTCCTTTTTTTTTCCCCCATAAATACAAATGTATTATATTTTGACCATAGTCTTCTTTGTCATAAGAAGTCATAAACTTATCACTTATAGATTTTTACAATTATTTATAATTACTTATGTGTCTAATAAATTCTTACAATTCTTAAATCTTTCTGCTACTTTTAATATCTTGTTTCATTTTTCTTACAATTTTTTAAATTTTTAATAAGTAACAATAACTTATAACTGCTTTTACAGCTTTTTACAACTGTTTCTAACTTCTTACAAATTATTATAATTCTTAAAACTACTTATATTTTCTTGCAACTTACATTTACTCTATATCTAAGAAAAGAACATTACCTTTATCAATTAACTTTAGCTATTATATTTCACTAATTTTGTTTATTTTTTTTTTAGAAAAACAAATGTGATGATTGGATTGTCATCGTAGTAAAAAGTAAAATAGTTTCACTTTATTAATTTCTCGAAAATATTGTACTAGTAACCAAGTATTAGTTTGTTTGCTTGTAGGGACAAAATTGCTTTCATTTTCATCTTCTCAGACTCCGTAGAAGTGAGACGCATGAAATCCACACAGAAAGGTGGTGTTTTTAGTATACTAGTAACCAAGCGATGCATGCCTCAACCACATACGACAGGTAGATCATGACATAGACTGTTCAAATGGGGCAAACATTACATAATTATAATATCAATAAATCTTCCTATATGAGACAAGGGTAAGATTAGATTAAATCCAAACTAAACACATTCATATTACATTTTTTTAAAATTTTTGAGACAAGGAGCATACACCAATGAAGCTCTTGCAATGCACTGTTTTTGTCTTGTTTCTAATTCTTCCAAAAGAGATGGATTGACATCTCCTATGCTTTTTATTGAAAGCATTCACCCACATAATAATTAAAATAGAAAAAGAAAAAGAAAAAGAAAAAGAAAAAGAAAGAAAGAATTTCCCCTCACCTCATCTCTCCTCCTCTCCCTCAAAAAAAAAAAAAAGTAGTCTACAACAAGAATATTACCAAAAAAACCCCACATTTTTTCCTCCCAAAAAATCCCAGCACTGAGGTTGTTTGGTCATGAACATCATCATCATCACCTTCCTTCTCCAACCAAAACAGCTGGCTACCTGTGAACTGTGATGCATTTCATGCATTCTTGTAGCAATTATTTAACAGCCTATCTTCATCAATCATTCTTCTTGCATGATTCTCCTTCAATTCACTTCTCTGTTCCAACCTCACAATTCTCTCATTCATCACTCACTCTCATTTTCTGTGTGTACATGTAGTATTTCTACTAATTATGGGGAGTTGGGGGACCAAAGCTCCCATTCGATGAAAAAACTGATGCACCATAAGATTGACAGTAAGTCTTGCGTGAGACTGTCTTATGGCGACTTTTTAACTCATTGCATATGATTCCCAAATATGCTAGGACTTTGACACCCAGATGTTGATGGTGTTGTGGATGTGTCTATAATCTCTGCCTTTTGGTTTCAGGGCTTCCACTACTAGAGACAGTTGAAGTAGTGAGATGGGAACAAATATTGGGACATGACTCAACTCTTGTTGTTTTTGCTGTTAAGTCATCACTTTTAAAGCTAAAGCATGCTGCATTATCCAACACACCATCTGGGCTATGCCCAACTTCTCCTTGTCTTGTACTTGTACTCCTCTTATTGGCATTACTCATGCCCTTGATCATTTCTATACACTTCAAAACCCTATCCTGCACCCCGAAGGCGAAAGAGTTAACTAAATACTACAACACTGATAATAAAATTCACATATACAACCTACTAAACTGTTATTTCAAAAGATCCATATGTATGTAGTCTTACTTATCACAAATGCAGATGTCATATGACTCATATCAAAATTAAGACAATAATTATTAGAATCTATCCCTAAAAGCAAAGATTTGGTACCTTCTCTAGATGACTTAAACAAGAGATGGCCTTGTCACTGTCAACAGCTTGGAGTTCAGCTGAAACAAACATGGCCACTGCTGCTGCAATTTCAGAAGGCTTGAATTCCAAGAAGTCAATACCTGCATTTATTAATTCCCACCATCTTCATTAACCCTTTGGATATAGATAGGTGTCATTTATAGAATCCCATTTTTTCTAACCATGAAAGGAAACATTTTTCCTTTTTTTTTTAAAAAAAAAGCAATAAACTATATAAACATTAAATATCTTTTCTTAATAATCATGATTAAGATAGAACATTCCTAGGAGGGAAAAAAAAAAACTTTGACAATAATATGAAAACATAGAATTAAAATTTTTGATAATAATTACGAGACGGCGATAATACCTCTGAATGTGCACAAGATGAGCTGCATTGATTTACTCACAACTTTGGTGATGTTGGATAGTGATTTATTATTATTATTATTATTATTATTATGAGAATCACTCAATTTCTTGAGTGAATAATCTAGAAAAGAACAAGGTGTGACTGGATTCATTTTCCAGTTCAAAGTGTCCAAAACCAGCAGCTCCATTCTCTGTATTGTCTTAGCTTCAAAGATAAATTTAGGATCCCCCACCTGCCAAAATAATTATTTTAATTATCAAACAAAAATCCAAAATTCAGTCTTTAATTCAGAAAAACAAATGCCATTAATTAATTATAGGTAATTCATATAATTAACCAACCTGCAATTCAATTGATTGGGGCACACTGGTCTCTTCTACTTTGGCTGCAATTGATAAACAGGCCACAGCTAGTAATTGCACAGCCCAGTCTTTTCCTCTCTATTTTTTTTTTTTTTGGGAATTTTTACAGAGAGAGAAAATTAAAAAAAATCAGTACAATTTCAGCCCAAAAATTTTTAAAAAAAAACAGGGCAAATGCCAGATGGGCAATTATTTTTCTGGGTCAGTAAACTCACGGGCAGTTCGCAGATTGATAGGAATCGGTCCAAGTAGTTTACAGCCAGACATAAACTCAATGGTCCAAAGCTATAATAGGTATGAGCCTGCATGATTAAAAGGTCAATTTTACACACTTTTCCATCTGATTAGACACCAAATTCACTATTTCAAATAGTAAAAAGCACTATTTTCACATTTGAAAATTGTCACCCCAACCAAAAAAAAAAATGAAAAAAAAAAACAGAATATGGACCATCCACCATGTATCATCATTCATTAATGAAAATCAAACATGCACAAAATCGCCTCACTTATTTTTGTGATCTAGAATCCTTCATCCTATTGAAATCGAGTTACTGTTGAAAAATCGAGTTACTGTTGGCTCAATACGAGACAAAGTTTTTTTATCACAGATTTTTTACATTCATAAAACTCAAACTGGAGACCAAAAAAAATAAGTAACAAACAACTTGAATCAATATGTGTTAATAAAGAAAAACAAAATTGCCACGCTTATTAAAATAACTCTGAAAATTTTATGAGACCGCCTCATTCAAAATAAGTCGATGGGAAACTAATAATAACACGAAAACCAATTAGACAAAACAACTACGAGATTAGATTTTTATAAGATCGTCTCATTGAAAACAAGTCGTCAAGAAATTAATAATAACCCGAAAAAATAATTAGACCAAAAAAGGAAAAAAATTAAAGAAACCCACCTTCGAAATCCAATCAAAGGCCTCTTTTCGGGCACCCAAGTTCAATTCCCCACATCTCAATCTACTGAGATAATCTTGTTTAGGCAAGTAATCAGTTTCTCTCTCTACCATGGAAGCAAAACCCTCCTCAGACAAGGCAGGGAGATGAATCAACGGTTCTGATCCAGAAGCATTGTTGAACCATGAAGGGCTCTGATCACCATCATGATCAACATTGAGATCATCAAAGCAGAAATCTTTGGTCTCATCACAGAGGAGAAGTGTTGATGAGGGTTCAACTTCAGGGTCGAAAACAATGTCGGCCATTGATGAACCCAGATTGAGTTTGATTTTATTCGGACTGCATTTCATGTATGAATCAATGGGGGTCCTAATTGGTTTTGTTAAACATGATTAGTGGGCCATTTTGCAGAAGGGGCTATGCGAAGCGAATACTACAGAGAGAGAGGGAGAGAGAGAAAGGGTTTAAGAGGGGGGATGAGAGAGAAGGGTGAAGGGGGAGTGAAGGAGGAGAGAGAAAGGGAGAAGCTTTATTGTGTAGGAAATGGACATCTGGGTTTATTAGGGTAAACGAGAGATTTGGGGGAGAGAAAGCTGTGGATGGATACAGCAACCGCAAAAAAAGGGGGGAAGAAAAAAAGAAAAAAGAGGAAAGATAAAAGGAGCACAAGAGAGGCAGAGGCCCAATAACTACGAGTAGGTTTGCCAAATTTTGTCCGATTCGAGTATTTGAATTTAATCGATCCGAAAAAAAGAGTACACTCATAAGTTTTTTTGTTTGATTCTTCTATTCGAATATAAGTTTTTTCGTATATTATCGGAATTTGATTTGGACTCAGCTTTGGACTTTGTTCAATTCGATTGGTCCGGTTGAAAAAGATAGGTACAGTCACAAATATTTTATCTAATTTAATCACAGAAAGTCTAGCTAATATCGTATAATTTAAGAATTATAGTAATTTTGGAATCGTACTTCAATACCCCCTAAAAAGGGCTAATAGTATTTTTTGGGGGGTAGAAATGTATACTTTTGTGCTTAGGTAGGATGTGTTACGTTGAGGGTATAGTTGGTAATCTCTAATTACTTACGTAATCATTCTCAAAATTTAAAATGGCAATATTTGTATGTATACGTTTTTACAATGAAAATTGACCTAAAAAAAGTACTATATACGACAAAAACGAGTAAACTGCTCACTTCTTTTTAATGAATCATTTTAATATACGATCCTATTAGTTACTTCAAAGCTAAACACTTTAAATATATATGTCCGTACGTAATGATTAGACACGTTATAGATTTAAGTTTGATAAGAATATAACATAGATACGGTGTTTGCTCATTAAACTAAAAAAGTATAAACAAATTGCTATGATATTTAGCAAAAGTATATACAATTCAACGTATATATATTTTTTGAGGTATCGAATCTGGATTTGGATTTGGATTTGAAAATTGCTATGATATATACAAATGTATGTGGTGCCACCAATATGAAATCTGGGATTATCTGTCTAAATGACAAGCTAATCTTTTTCATAGAATGGGAAAAGGGCTGTCTAATCTACTGAAAATGGTTGCTTGGCTGCCCCACTGCCTTTAATATACATGCAACATGGACGTACTATGTATGCTTCACCAAGCGAATTTTTTTTTTTTAAAAAAAAATCGAAACAATAGGGTGATGCAAGCACAAGGCTACTGATGATGCAATCATGAATTATGTTTATGTTCAAGTGTTGTTACATGATCTACATCTCTATACGGCATAACTTTATTAGCATCATGCATGTCAATGTTCAACTCATTTACAAAAATAATGCAACGGAGTCAAAGTAATTGTCTTCTTCGGGTTTGAGAATATTTGACTTATAAAGTCTTTAGGGAAGAGGTAATATAAAAAAAGTAAAAAAAAAGTTTTAATTTTTTGAGTATCCAAATCCTCAAAACGGCAGAATCGTACCCGAACCAATAACTCGAAAAAATACATTGGTTCGGGTACCTGAACAAAAATTTTCAAATATTTTGATTCAGAAACCTGAAATTTTGAATTAGGTAGAGGGTTTTCGATTCGGATTATTAGTTATAGATATAAAAAAATACGGAAGTAGTGCACATACGACTTGCAGTATAAAAATACGGAAGCAAACACAAAACACATAATTTTAAAGGCTTGTTTCAAGTCAGATTTCAGCCTTGAAAATATTAAAAATCTAGTCATTAGTAATTCTTTATGTCATTTTACGAATAAATAATTTGAACATTAAAGGATACTCGCATTATAATATGCACTAGATTCCAATTTAATTACTCTGGAAAAAAAATATATATTTTAGGATGTTAAACTGTGAAGTTAGCTGTGGCCTAAATATCTTATAATGCTTTTTCCAAATAATAGATGACAGACACTCGAATTAAATTTGAAGGGGTTTCTTCTGGGCTAAGCCTATGTAGCTAATTAAACCTAATCTAGCATATGCTTCAAACAGCCATGTTTGTGGTCCTTAATCATGGCCACTATTATGAAGAGGGAAGGATTAAAGTATTAATCATGGTTTAATGAATTGGATTAACAAAGATAAGCTAGAAAGCACACTGGATCCAACAAATGCATCCATAAAATGGGTTTAAAGGAGATATGAATGAAATGATTGTTGAACAAAATTTTTTCGAATGTGAAGGAAGATTAAAAGTATATAATGTAAGTTGGATTTAAATTTGCAATTCTAGTATGGAATTGATGTTTAAGAAATCACAATATTTTTTTTTTGTTTAGAAGAGCTACTAAATGGAATTATTAGTGAAGTATTGATTAATTACATTGTTGAAAACTATGAGGATCTATTAGATTCTTATATGAATTCGAATCAATACAGAGCCTATTCTTTTAGACAATAATTAGTGATTACTATTATTTAACACTAATTAGTGCTGATAAGCATCAATGAGGACTTACCCGTGATTAGCCATGTTTTTAGTTATAACTTTAATTAGAACTGATCAACATTCAACATTCATCAGCAGTAATTACCGCTCGTCAACAATGATCAACACTCATCTGTGCTTATCAGCATTGAGCATCAATTAGTCACTTATGATGAGGACATTTTTTTCCCAACTTTTTATAAGTATTTATCAACAACATTCAACATTGATTAGCACCCAGCAGCACTTAGTTATATTTTTATTAACAATTTTACCGCTGATTACCACTCATCAATACTTATCAGCAATAAGTTGCTTATGATGAGTTGAAAAGACAAACCGCAAGTTGAAAAAAATAGATCCATAGTCGATAAAGGTTTTAAGCAAGGTTCTTAATTAAAGACTTGAGTCGAATGCTCTGTAGATTTACCTTTAAAGATTTTTTTCCCCCCTTCAACTTATCATAAGCATCCAACACTCATCAACATTCATTGACATGAATTAACAATGATCAATACTCATCACCACTTAACAGCAATTAATTACTTATGTAAGTTAAAAAGAATAGGCCTAAGTCTCCTTGTCGAACTGCATGAAAAAAAAAATCTATATAATATTTTAAGTTCTTTGAGGTTCTTCTCCTCCAAAGCTCTTATCTTAAGCCAAATCTCATGTTATATATGAGAGTCCTCCTTATCTCTTCCCCCTGAAAAAGGGCCCCAAAAAAAAAAGGAAAGAAAGGAAAATCTTAACATTTGTTAAGTAATTAATGGTGTGGCACAAACTTAACAACAAATTTGTTGCTAACATCATTTTCAAATTTAATTTGTTGGGAACATCAAAGAGAAGCATGCAAACAGCCTTGGATACTATGTTTGCTTTGGTGAAAGATGACCAAAACTCATGCTATGACCACTCCTTTTTTCAAGACTTTATGAACACAAACTCCAACTCCCCTTTTCTTTGTATCACCCCCCCCCCCCATCTTTAGAGATGCCCTCAGCATTTTTTAACAATTATTAATTAATTAACTTAACAACTGTTTAACATTTGTTAATTAGATAGTGTCACCCCCCCCCCCCCCAAAAACTATTGAGAGACCAACCAAGAGTAGCTTTATAGTCCATCCACTTGTAATAATGTTGTCAAGATTTTCAAGTGATCAGCTTTTGTTCATCAACTCACACCATTTTCTCTTTCACAAAAATTTGGATAGATGAAAGGTATTTCATCACCACACCATATTAGAAACAGACATGATTCAGGGGTTAAATAAGTGCTTTAGTTTGCGGGAATTTTTGCATATAACCTGTCAATAGTGTAAGAGTATGAAATCATTTATGAGTTTTCACAATCATCAGTTTAGACTTTTGGTTGAATTCGTTCTTGAACATGATATTAAAATTTGTTTTTTTTAAGTGAAAGATCTCAAGTTTGAATCTCAATCCCTCATACATTGAATTAATGCACAAGGTGAAGAGGAGTCTTTTCAGCATTCACACTCTATATCTAATGGATATTCATATAAGGGGATATGTTAGAATGTAAAATCATTTATAAACCATTAATCATCAATTTAAGTTGTCGGCTTAAGTAATTCTCGAACAAATAGGATGTATCTCTCTTCAAGATCATGCTGGTTCCTTATTATGCGGTACAATTTCCTATTAAGAGCAAGCTATGGTATTCGACATCACGAATTTGGTAATACCAAAAAGACTAAAGAGTGAGTCTCTTTGGACCCAACTTGGAAGGGGTGGTCCTAAAATTTGAAGGACTTTTTACCGCTTGAGATTCGAGCTCTCTCGAGTGCTCCTCCACCACCTCCTACAAATGCCCACAACCACTGACTTATTACCCCTGTCTTTCTCTCTCCACCGAAAGGAGACAATTGAGTAGCCAAAATATGCAGCTCACCTTTTCTCTCCTTATTTCTCCCCTAATTTGTTACTTGTCATAAATTAATCTCCAAGATAAGGTTATATGGTTTTTTAAATATATGGGATCTTAGTATAGCCGTGGAAATTAAGGGTGTGCTTGGTAGGGGAGAAAATTATTTTTTCGAAAAATAATTTTCTCATTTTACGCTGTTTGGTAAAACAAGGAGGGGAAAATTATTTTATCCCATTTGAAGGAAATTGTTTTCCCTTGAAAAGGTAGGGAAAATGAGGGGGTGTTTCGTAAGGGGAAAAATCATTTTCCCAGAAAATCATTTTTCATGAAAAATATTTTCCCAAGAAAAACGATTTTTCACTTACATTTTCAGCTGTTTGGTAAAATGAAAAATCATTTTCTTTCCACTTCATTTTTTGCTATTTGATAGAATGAACCTCCCCATCCTCACTTCATTTCTTTTTACCATCAGCCTCCTTCCCTGCTCACTACTCTGACTCGACCCAACCAAAGAATTCTGTTTCTTTATCCTCTTCAAAATCAAACTCAAAACATCAGTAAGAAATATACTCAGTAACAAACCCAGCAAAAGAGATAGTCAACATTAATGAATCTCAATTTTTTCACTATTCCTAAGGATTACCTAGTTGACTTTGAGTGATATAAAATCCATATTAAAAAAAATGACGAACGGGAAAACGATGGGTGTCTTAGATTACGAAGTTCTTCAAAAGGGAAACTGTAACAAGATCAGAGAACTCAAAAAATAATTACAGAAATTAACGATGGAAATCATCGATGAACATGAAGATGAGGGGAAGAATCAGAGACAAAATGAGAATGAAAATAGAGTGATTCTAGGCACAATTAAAAGAAAATAGAACGAGAAATAAAATTGAACAACGAAAATTGGGCTTGGAAAATCGTTTTCCCTACTTTTTCAAATGAAAATAATTTTCTTCAAATGGGGTAAAATGATTTTCCCCTGAAAATGATTTTCCTCTCCTTGTTTTACCAAACAACGTAAAATGGGAAAATCATTTCCCGGAAAAATGATTTCCCCCCTACCAAACACACCTTGATTTTCCAGGCTTGATTTTCATTTTCTAATTTTGTCTCTCGTTCTATTTTCTTTTAATTGTGCCCAGAATCACTCTATTTTCACTCTCATTTTGTCTCTCATTCTTCCCCTCTTCTTCATATTCATCGATAATTTTCATTGTCAATCTCTATAATTATTTCTTGAGTTCTTTGACCTTGTTACTATAGCCCTTTTGAAAAATTTTGCAATCTGAGACAACTATCATCTTTCCGTTTGACATTTTCTTTAATCTGGGTTTAATATCACTCAAACTCAACTGGGTAATCCTTGAGAATAGTGAAAATTTTGAGATTCATTAATGTTGACTATTTCTTTTTCTGGATTTATTAACAGATATATTTCTTACTGATGTTTTGGATTTGATTTTGAAGAGAAGAGAGAAACAGAATTCGTTGGTTGGGTTGGGTAAGAGCAATGAGCATGGGAGGGGGTTGATGGTAAAAAGAAATGAAGTGAGGGCGAGTGGTTCATTTTATCAAATAGCAAAAAATGAAGTGGAAAGAAAATGATTTTCCATTCTACTAAACAGCTGAAAATGTACGTGAAAAATTATTTTTCTTAGGAAAATATTTTTCATGAAAAATAATTTTCTAGGAAAATGATTTTTCCCCCTACCAAACACACCCTAAGATTTTAGATTCATTATATTTGAGATTTTATAACATTCTCTACTAGTGATATTATAATGACTCTTTTGACTTTGGTATAGTACCAAAAAAAGGAAGGAGCGGGGGTGTGATAGAGACCATGTAAGCCATCAAGGATATAGACATATCTAGCTTAATGAATAATAATCCGTATGATATTGATAGCGTAAAATGACAATTAACAGTAAACGCCTAGGGCGATTAACCAAAATGTTGGTCTTAATTTGGTGAGATGATCCTACTCCTAATTGCCCGGTTTTGATTTCTAACTAGGAATGTAAGAAAACTCATCTTATGGAAAAATGGAAAAACTGAACTCAGGCTACTGGGGTCAAAAACTCCATGTTAAAGAGCTTTCATTTGGTGTGGGTGTCTATAATTGATAAGGTCTTTGGAAGTCGTTGCTAAAGGCTGGGCTCAAACCCTACTGGTACCGGCCTTTGTGCCTTATATGCATCCCCTCGCGCCCCCCCCGCGCCCCCCCCCCCCCCCCCCTCCCCCCAAAACCAAAAAAAAAAAAAGAAAAGAGGAAAAGGGCCTTCATACAGTCATACAGACAGCAGCTATGGAAAAGAATGACAGAAAAGTTAAATGTGAACAGACATAAGCAGGCCCAAATGGACCATGGTATTTGCCACAAGTCAGAATGACACCTGATGCCACTTTATTTTTATTTTTTTCCATTACATTTTTTTATTCTAGTATGAGTAAATGGGAGAAACTCTACTTGGACACATTTAAGAAGAGGATTAAATTTCCTTTTTGCATCGAATTCAAGTAAGAGGGTTAAAATTCCTTGTTCTTTGCTTGCATTTGTGGATGTCAAGATACAATATTCAGTTTTACAAAGGAAAGTCGAAATTTCAACAACCTCAAAGAACCGAGAACTTGTAGCTACTAAATGCTCTTTCCACACAGGAGATGCAAGAATGAAGACCATAACAGAGACTTCTCCTGGTTACGGGACATGTGTAGGGGTACAGCCGATTTTGACATTAATCATCTCATACCTGCTAATCGATGTACTAGATACACATTTCCAACCCTTCCAGACTGGCCGCTTATCGCAACCAGGCTTAGCCGCTTAGGTCATGAAGACATGACGTGAGTAGGTAAGGTGTTTCCTTTTGTTTTTTCTTGAGTGTTGTGTTGAGGGCGACATAGATAAATAAAAATGAACCTTAAGCTCACATACTACTAAAATTACTGTCAAAGGCAAATAGTACATGGATTGAATTTCAGCAAGTAATTTGAACTGCAGGTCAGTGTGTACCGCCTTCAATATACTCCAAGGGTAAATCACTATAACCACAGAATAAAATCCAAGTTTTTTGACCTTGAGATTTCAATGCAAAACTTGGGACAGTGTGGAAATTAATTTTTGCAGTACAAGCTTCAGTTCTCATGTGCTCTACGAACTCGCTCCCCAGAAAGAGACAGAAACAGATACAAAGACAGAGAGACATTCACACAGAGGGAGAGGTAGGTCTCATTTACTGTCCTGAATTCAGGGATGAATGCAATAACTACTCAAGCTCAAAATACCACACAAAATATGTAGTCAGCCTTTTAGAAAACACTGCTGTCAAAAAATCAATGAGAAGTTGGGTTTCTTTATGCCACAAAGCAACAAGACAGAAAATATGTAGTCGGACTTTTCCAAAACACTGCTGTCAAAAAATCAATGAGAAATTGTGTTTCTTTCCGCCATAAAGCAAGAAAGAAGGGAGGGGGGGGGGGGGCGCCCCCAGAGGAAAGAGCGGGGGGTGTTCTGGATAGGGGAGAGCGTTAACCCCCCCTAGCCCACCCCGAGACAGGATCCAAGAAAAAAGACCTACTGCCAGAAGAAGAGGGAGGAGTGGGGGTTGAACTCAACCAACCAAATGATGTATGAAAATGAAACCCCTAATGCAGGTCAATTAACTCAACAGGAAAAGTGACTAGGACTTGTTTACTGGAGACCTAGGGGTTCAATTCCACCTACATTAGTTTTTGTGCCTCCCTTTAGACTGGAAAATAGAGCCCCTCATCTCAAGGTTCGCAAAGCGTGCTCAACTGTAAGTAATAGTAAATAGCAATGATGGGATTAGAGGAAAAAGGATCCTTGCATAGTCGTCTAATGAATTCTAGAAAATAGCAAATATACACTTTGTTGTACAGATGTTGAATAGATTTTGGCAATCACACTTGTAGGATTCGCCTGAGTTTCAGCTTCACAGGATGATTGCACAGGTGATTTTATATAAACACTTCTGTGCATAAATATTTCGACAAATTATATATAAGAACTGACATTCAAGCCCACCTCCTTCAAGGAGCAGAATCATCAGATTCACCCACCTATGCCTCATCCATCTGGTCCTGTAAATGAGTAGAGGGGTGTCGAGCAGTTAGATTACTAAGGATTGGGAACAACTCATGTATCATAAACTAATTGCAGTTATATACTTTCACAATTTCACTTTACAGTTCTTCGCTTCATTAAGGTATGCACATCTGATGATGGGAATTCCAATATATAACACCTCAGAAGGATAAAGCAAAAACATTTTGTTCTGAATCCAACAGAAACAAAGAGAGCAATCTACTCTGACAATTACTCACCTGCATGTCTGAGGTCCAAAGCGTGAGATTATCCCTCAAGAGTTGCATAATCAGAGTGCTATCTTTGTAAGACTCTTCACCCAACGTATCCAGTTCAGCTATGGCTTCCTCAAAGGCCTTCATAGCACAACAAACACAAGAGTATGAGAGATATGAACATCGATGTTTCAAATCTGGTCTTTATGAGTGTTACTAACGTGAGAACTAGGAATATGCGATTTACACCCCAAGTTGATAATTTGCAAGCAGATGCATGAATCCTGCAGAAGTGAGACGTTTTTCTGAAGCAAAAAGTGGTAGTATATACTAATGCCGTAGAACATGTGACATGATAGGTATGCATTATGACCTGGACTACTAAAACAAGGAAGAGATTATATGACTTAACGTTAGCCAAAACAGTGAAATTTACAAGGCACAAGCTTCAAAACAACAACCTACAACCATTATTCTTTTGTTGAACAAAGATCAGGATACTCTTAGAAAAACTCCACCCCTTCCTAGATTTTTGGGGGGGGGGGGGGGGGGAGGTATGAAAAATCTTCTTTGATCTGAAATGAACCCACAAAGGATGGTTCTGGTAAGAGGTCTCCGATTTTGCCTCTTAGCTAGCTGCCCTACTCACTAGCCTCTTACTTTCTTTCCCAACGAAAATTTAGAAGATAACCATAGGCCTTTGCCACCTCCCTTTACAAGGTGCTAGATCGATGTGTAACAAGGTAACTATTCTGTTCAAGGGTCTCACCATACCAGAACCATATTCCTCCTCAGCAAGTTGGAAGGATAAGATAAGAGGTGCTAAGCCTCAAGAGCCATGTATTCGATCATCTAGTGAGTAGCAAGATTGGTGTGTGGCTAACTACGTAGGAAGTTGCCTTGAGTCTTGGCAATGAGCCATCTGAAAACATTACCTACGGAATGTGGAATGAGATAATTTACTGTACAAAAATTCATTAATATTCTCAAATGACAAGGAAACAGCTATATGACATTATCAAGGAAGGTACTGGGCAAAATATAGCCAAGTTTACAAGGGCCTTTCAGTGAAAAGTCTTCTGCAATAAAGACACTGGCTGGAAGTCATTCATATATTCAAAGTTCCACATGAAGCCTGATTCGTCATCAAGTTACACAACGGCACACATTTACTTTGAAGCGATGGACAGAAGGCACAGCCGCACCAGAGTTTCAATACCATGCATGTTTCCAAGAGACTAAGACCGAGACAGGTTATAATGGTGATACATGCCAGACATTGACGTAAATTTATGTGAGGCATTTCCAACAACAAGAACACCAAGTGCACCCTGCGTTGACAGGTCAAGGGATGTGAAGCATTTAACAAGGTAACAAAATTTCCAATGGATTAAATCTTCATCTAAATGTGAAAACTCATATATCATTCATAAAACTGCCAAACACAATAATATCAACCACAAGCGCCAGCATGCAAAAAGCAATCGCTCCAATCCATCTACATTTCACATCCATGCATTTCGGATTAGTAGCGCCAATAACTCTATCTACAACCTCAATGTTTATCACAGGTACTTTTCCAACATCATGAATTCAGCAATGCTGCTTTGATCACATCATCACACACAAAGCATGCCAACAATATGCATGAACACACAAAGCATGCCAATAATTGACATTGATTCTCCTCTTTAAATGCTTTGCAAGCGCCTTCCACTATAAAAAATTTTCACAAAACCTTTTTCGTGGGTCTCTTGGAATCAACCTCTCTATGGGTAAGAATACCGGTAGAGGTAAGGTTGCATACAGCTGGATCTCCCCAGACCCCGGGACCCACACTGGGAGGTGTTGTTGTTGTTGTATCAAAGATGAGAGGCTGGCTAATCCTACACACTGCAAAAACAAACTTATTCCCGAAACCTACCTTCAGCCATTAAAAAGTAATCCTCTCAATTCATTCGAGAACATATTCTCATTTGCCCACTCACCAAACAGCATCCCTTTGGAGAGAGAACCACCGATCAATCCCCAATGACACACTAGGTTTACATGCACAGGACTTTATTATAATTTTGGCAATAGATTGAAGGAAAAGACGCAAAATACTGCACTTCACTTAAACACTGCAATAAACCTGCCAAACTCAGATTTTATCTTGCTTCAGACAATGAATACTTCATATTTCAAGCCTCAATTCCACTCTGTAAACTGTTTCTTGATTACCAATACTACTTCAACTTAGTACAGAATACTTTCTAGTTAGCAACTCTGACATTAGCAAATCTAGTTGTCTTCTTCATAATATTGAGCCATTCTTCCATGCGGCAACCAGATCATAATTTCATCTAAAAATGACACAGTAGAAAAGAATCACCGAAGAAACCCCGAGCGTCCCCAACAGGCATGGCCAGGGAGATATTGTTCATGCATGTTCTCTGAAGACTAAAAGTATAGTGTAGATGGTAGATCTTAACTCAAAATCATGACAAGGAACAAAGGAGTGGATATGAAAAGCAACAAGACATCTAATGAAATTGTCTGCGTTGTGTGGAAGATTCTCAACCATAGTCAGATTAGTGAATTAAAAAGAGACAATAGACAACCTCATCACAACTAAATAAAGTAACCAGAGGTTGCAGCCTCTCAACTCTCAAGCGCTCACTCTTCATAAGACAAGCAGTCTAAGAGGAAACAGATGCTTTCAAACAAAAGACTTCCAAACATAGGAATGACAAATTCCACGACTAAATTAACTTGGCTCAGCATGGAAAAGAAACATACTTGTTTTGCCATACTACAAGCTTTTTCAGCTGAATTCAGGATCTCATAGTAGAACACGGAGAAGTTCAGCGCCAGTCCCAGTCGTATTGGATGCGTGGGAGCAAGATCAGCAAGGGCAAGATCCTTTATCATTAAAAGAGACAAAAGAACCCCCCCAAAAAAAGAAAAAAGAAGCGAGTCAGAGGGGATCACTAGAAAATATATGGTGTTTCATCATCAACTGCAACCTATGTACAAAGTAGTTATTCAAACAGCAGAAAACATAAATAATTTAAGCAGGGATCAAATAGGGGGGGGGGGGTCCAGAAGCATGAATAACAGGTGAATCGGTGTACCTCCAATTAGGGGGTTAAATCAACAGACATTTCATGGATAACAGGTGAATTCTATGTTCTTTAAAACCTTAATTCATTCAATTTCTAACATGGGGTGTAAGTTCCACTTTCAATTATGATGCATGTAAACATATGAACGGGCAAAAAAAGGCTACTTTTTTTTCCCTAACTTCGCTTTACGGGTAATCTCCGACTCCCACTGACCTATGCGCTCCACACACACAAGCTTTCCGGGTTCCTTATTCCACAAGTTGACAATTGACATGCAAAGGAGCAGTTCATATTTCTCCTTAATCTCAACTCTTCTAATTCTAAAGAATAACCTAAATATTCCCCAAAATCAACCAATATTCTTAATTCATCCACCAATCCACAGCAGATAAAAGCATCACACCCTTCCAAACTGCTTAAATTTCCAAAATTTCGCTATTAAATGCAAAACTCAAACCAAAATTGACCAAAAAAAAGAGCAAAAAATAGGGGAAGAAATCAACCTGAGCAGCCTTATAAGCAATCATAGTTTCCTCAGCAGCCTTTTTCCGGTCATCTCCGGCCATAAATTCAGCCAAATACCGGTGATAATCCCCCTTCATCTTCAAATAGAACACCTTCGACTCGCTTGATGAAGCCGACGGCAGAAGATGCGAGTCCAGAAGCCTCAATATGGACGCGCAAACACCGGATAGTTCAGATTCCACCTTAGATCGGTACGACTTGACAATCGGAATCCGATCGTCGTTCCGGCGACTCTCCTCCTTCTGCTCGATCGACGACACAATCCTCCAGGCGGCGCGCAGAGATCCGATCAAGTTCTTGTACGCCACCGAGAGGAGGTTGCGCTCCTCCAACGTGAGCTCGCCGCCGCAGCGCACCACTAACGTCTCCATGAAATTCACCATCTCTTCGTACCGTTCAGCTTGCTCGGCGAGCTTGGCTAGGTAGAGGCACTGCTCTCTGGTCAGATTTTCCGGCGTCGCCATTGATGAGCAGAGAGAGAGAGGAGTTGAGATTCTTTTCAAGTAGTGATGGCAGAGTAGAGTGGACTACCGCTGGAAAAGGGTCGGGGGAGTCATGTAGTCGATTCAGAATTTCGGCTTTGCCGCTTACCTTCGGCCGTTCGGCGTATGTCGCGTGGAGTCTAGCCTCTAGTCCTGTTTGGTAAATAGCTGTTAGTTGTTTGTGTTAGCCGTTAGCCGTTAGCTGTTTGATTTAGATGTTTACATTAGCTGTTTGAATTAGCTGTTTGTAAAAAAAATATTTGGTAAAATTAGCTGTTTCTAAAATGTATATTTGATAAAATTTCAATATTGCCCCTATGTTCAAATGAACTACTAGGGAGAGGAAAAGTTAATTAATGGCATGAGTGTAATTTTCTTGAACTTCTGGGTAGTATCGTAATTTCAATAAAAAGTTGTTCCCAAAAGGCTATTAAGATTAGCTGTTTGAAAAATAGCTGTTTGGGGTAAAACAGCTGTTTGAAACAGTTGTTTACCAAACAGCTCTTTTTTATCAAACAGCTGATGCAACCAAACAGGGCCAAAATTTCAAATTCCAAACTGACAAATTAACGATTTGTTTAGTGTACAGCGTACAGTTAATAGCTTAAGGTCAATAATAGCAATTTTTTATGCGTTCCCGATAGCACATATTCTCGTTATCTACATATATGTATATTTTACGCGTGTATTTGTCATATATTTATTTTCTTAATATATATTTGATGATGTGGCTTGTGGGAGCATATGCTCCCAGTAGTATAATAGATGTATTGGTCAATAATGCAGTCATATAAATTGAACGATTTTATGCTTATTATTCTTGAGTAAATTTTTAGGTTTCGGAAACTTTGTAATAGAAGAGTTATATCTCATAGAGTTCTACGCTAATGGAATGAAGCATCAATTGCCTATTAAAAAAATTCTAAAGTTAAATGTTGATATTAATTAGTTTAGTTAGATAAATATTTAAAAGTTGTCATTAAAATTTAGGTTAACTTAAGAATTCATTGAAATTTACGTTCATCTAGTAATGTACATTAAATAATAAGGTAACTTTTTTTTATAAGTTATTTATATTTTGCAGGACATGTGATAAGAAATCTCGAAACTTAAAGTTAAAGAAGATAAAACTATAAAGTTGTTATTTATATAATAAGTGGTTGTAATTAACCAAAGTATGAAAAACTAATATACTAGGATTTATAAATTTGTATATCCTTATTACTTTTTTCTTGGTTATTATTTGAGTAAAGTTAAATAAGACAACATCTATATAAATTAAATTTCAAACAAACTGCATAACGTAGATATAAAATAACAAGATAGCTCAAGATATCATATTATTGATATGAAAGACGTGCGTAAAACAATAATAAGAACAATAATTTTTACTGGAAGGGATCCTTAACAACAGCCATTTAGGTGACCTCATCACATAAAATAGGTCAAAAGGTGCGTGGTGAATAATTGTTCTCCAAAAAAGTATTTTTAGAAAATCTATTATCATTAACTTTTTCGTAATAACTTTTTGTAAAAATAACATAATTGTCGATAAATGTTAAAAATTAGATGACATAAATAAAATTTTTACCAATATATTTTTTGAAAACAGTTAGTATAATCAATTTTTTTTTAAAACAACTAATTTAAATAATATATATAAATTATTCATTTAAACAACTAATAGACAGACGGAATCCGCATGGACACCTTAAACGTTGGTGGGAATCTCAGACACGTAGCGCCACTAGCGCGGTAGCGCGCAAACTAGACTGTCACCATCCTAGGTTGCTCATACGCACTGAACTGGCATTGCACAATGCAAAGTGGTCAAATTGCCGCGACCTCATCACTTAAAACGGGTCAAATGTTCCACATTAATTGAACTCATTACGACTGGGCCAGAAGGGCCAAGCCATAACAACGGCCCATAATCAGACCACCATTTCCGAAACCCTAGCCGGTAATCCACAGGTCGCTCTTCACTCAGAAAAACTACTTATGAATAGCTTCTTCAATTTTCTAGTCACTCATTTGGAGAGCATTGTCGACTCTGGAAGCTCGTCGAAGGGAGAGAGAAAATGGAGCTCTGCATAAGTCGCTCGCTCTCAAACCCTAATTTCCGACCCCAGCGATTTTTGATCAATGAATCTCGATGCAACTTCAATCCATATCTATCCTTCAAATCTCGAGCACATTTCTTAGGTTTGTGCATAATCTTACTTGTTTCACTTGATTGTTTATTTTGATTGAGCTTTATTGATTTTTCAAATTTGTGATTGTTTGTCAGCCTGAAACTTGTTCATTTATAGGGGTTCGTCCATAATTTTCATCTTAATTGTTTCACTTGATTGCCTAATTTTATTAAACTTTGTTAGGTTTTCAATATTTGTAGTTGTTTATCCATTTGTAACTTGTTCAAGTTTGGATTAGCTACAATTCGTTTGATGTTCTGTGGTTATACTTGTTTGTAAATGAATACCTGGATTCGATTGCACAAGGTACTGAGGCTCTGTGACAATTGAATTCACAGTAGCATGGTCTTATAAGTGCGGAGATTTATCTTGGGTGTCACTTTGCAGTATAAAGATTATATTTTTATACTGCCATTAATCCCCACATATTTTACTTGTCACAAAAAAAAAAGGGAATCCATCTTCATAACGTTACTCTTAACGTTAGAAATCGGGGAAAAATGGAATGTGTTTGCTGTGGTTCTGTCTAGTCCAATTTGCTTGGAACAATTGATTTAAACTACCAAAAGTCTTATGGTGTATGCAATGGGTCAACTCTCTCACTTATAAATTTACCGAATAGACTGTAATTCCTGAAGAAGCAAACACCAAAGTAGTCATGAGTGCGGATTTTATTGATCAATTAATATATAGGTATTTGTAGATGGAGATGGTTCAAGTCTATTAGCAGGTTTAGAAGGAGAATATAATTAAAATTCAAATGAATGATATATTTGCAATTTGCCCGAATTTAGCATATGATGGTGCTAATGGGATGGATTTTCATAATGTAAATGATATTGATAAGCTTTGATAAACTTGACTCTTCAAGCCATCTATCTGATCAACGAAGTCAGTTTGAATATCAAAAGGAAAAATTGGATCTTCACTTCTTTTCAAGTCTTTGAACTGGGAGCATAAACCATCTTGCTTACGCTGCTTGTATACTATTTTGCTTGCAGGAGGGCGTTCTCATACAAGCATATTATTGAGGGCAACATCTGATGAACCTTCTACTGGAGTCAGTAAATCTGAGGGTGAGCGAAGCAGTACTGTTGCCACTCTCGAGGAATTTTCATCAGTAAACAATGATGCAGCTGTGGAAAATTATTCCTCCATCAACCGAAGTGTATATGATGAGACCAGGCAATCAGAGACAACCACTTCTGATGAACCAATGCAGCTGCTTAATGAGCTTTTGGGAAAGCTTAATGTAAAGGTTCATTGTATATCTCAACTTGATTATGTTCGTCATCTGCTTTTGCCTATACTTGTTAAAGTTGCCCACCACATTCCTTTGTTACATGGTGCCCTTTTGTGTGAAATAATGGTCCTGTTAATCCGCTTGTTCCACTGGATGCCTCATTTTTTTTTACAATCTTACATTATTTCTACGTTGTTTCTGCTTCCCCCCCCCCCCCTCTCTTCTCCCCAAAGCCTTAGGCTAATTGTAGTTTCTTGGTGACATCTGATATTCGAGCTTTATTGTTTGACTTCAATCTTTTGCACCGGCAATTGCTTTGTATACTTATCGTAATTGCCATTTTTCACTACATTATTGCTATGATGAAGCCAAAATTTCTGGAAAGCAATATGCCAATGCTTTGTGATTGTGTCGGCTTTCATGTCGACCCTGAGCGGTTACCTGAGCAATACTTAACCCCGCCCCCTTTTCTCTCTGTCCCCTTTCTTGTTGTGGAAAGCGCTTGTTTTGGGAACATAACACCTTGTTGCCATGATGAAAGATAAAACTTGCCGAAAGCATTATGCTAATGCTTCATGATTATATCGGCATTCTTGCCGATCCTGAGCGGTTACCTGAGCAACATAATGCTATCCTGTTCACCTTTGTCTTTTCTTTTACTATTTGTGGCCCTTGATTTGTGTTATTTTGGATGAGGGAACTTCTTTTTGCTATCAAACGAAATTATCTTCAATTTGCATTTGTATACTTACTTTCTTCTTTTCTGTCTGTTTGGGAGAGGTGTTTGGGTTCTGTGTCCCTTTCATGTCCTTCATCTTGTTAACTAAAAAATTGCTATCTGGGATTCACCTGTTGCTATGATGAAACCACATACTTGAATGCTTCTACTGCTTCATGATGTATCGGCAATTGCCGATTCTGAGCGGTTACCTGAGCAGCACACTTTTTTTAAACTCATTATATTCATGCATGGCTTACTTGAGATTTTTCATCTACAATGATACATCAAACAAGCAGTGGATTTATTTCTGCTAGCAGCAATATTTTCTTTGTTTATCCTCTTTCCTCCCATATCTGTTTTGTGCTTGCTACCTTCTCGTATGCTTTCTTCTATAAACTCTAGCTAACGGTGTTGGCTTCTTCATCATTCTATTCTGACTCTTGAAGATTATCCTTAGTGGATTAATAATCGATGGATCTCGTATTTTAGTAATGTTACCTTATTGAATTTTTCTTTCATCATGTTCGTACAGAATGTGTAAGTGTATCATGTGAACTATCGCATTTTGCCCGATTCCTCTTTGGGACAAAGAGGCTCATTGTATTCTCACTTCATGCAAAAGTTGTGTGGTTGGTTTTTTGTCGCTTTGACTACTAGAAGTCCCCCCCCCCCTTCTTTTCCTTTTCTTTTTGTTTTTCCCTCCTCCCTGCTGCGTACCCTTAGTTCTTTCCATTAAATGTTTTTACAAAATCCTCCTATAAAATGTTTTCACAAAATCTTGTTTTGTGGTCTCTTGGATTCAGCCTCTCTATGGGTAGGGATGCCGGTAGAGGTAAAGTTGCATACATTTGCATATCCCTAGACCCTGTAAAAACGGGACTCACATTTGGAGGTGGTGACGGTGTTGTTGTGTTATTGTTTCTTTTTCCCTCTATGCCAAGTTCAAGGCTACTGGAAACCCCCCCCCCCCTCTTTTCCTTTTCTTTTTCTTTTTCCCTCCGCTGTGCCAAGTTCAAGAGCTTCCTCAGTCTTTGTATTTGAGGAGGCAGGGGGATCAATTTCCTTCTTTGCTGCTTGGAAACATTGATAACTTTCAGTTTTTCATTATGGATAGTCTTAAGCAAATGACTGTCCGATCTGGTTGACAACCATTTTTCCTTGGAGGAAAATGTCTCCTCACAAAATTTTCAACTGCACCATGTTGTCTGGAATAGAACAGCAATTGGGCAGAATGTGTTGTCTTTTCTTTTCACAATGTTAAATGCTGCAATGATGACAACTATGGAAATGAAAAAGCAGCTAATGCTTAATGTTTGTCAACAATTTTGATCCTGAGTGGTTAGCTGAGTAGAGCAGCATCTTGTTCCCTTTTTGGTACTTGTTGATGGCAGTTGGGTTTGTCTTCCCGCGAGTGGGTCGATTCTGTGCTAGCTCATCGTGAGTCTTGTAGGAAAAGTTTACTCTGAGCATGAGCATGGGTTGTAGTTTCTATGTGTAAGGATTGGGCATTAATAATCAGTTGCCCAAAAAACCCAAGCAAAGGCTGCCATTTAAACAGTATATCATTGATACTTTTGTTTTTTGTTATCTGCTGTTGACCACGTCATTCTTGTAGCCTTGGTCTCTCTATTAGCATGTTAGCAAATTTAATTGCCCTGACTCCTTATTTGGGATTGCTTGTGGAGTGGTTCCCTTCCAATCCCATTTGTTCAAAGTGCTAAAATGTTGTGCCACACCTGCCTGCAGCTGGATTCTGAAAATTCATATACAATTTTCCTATATGGTGGTGGTGCCCTGGTGGCTTTATGGTTGCTCTCAACAATTGTTGGTTCAATTGATTCCATACCAGTGGTATGTGTTTGTGCCCAACTTGGAATATATCTTAAACTAAGACAAGTTTGTTTTAGAAATTTGTTTGGCTGATGTTAAACACATTCTTGAAACAGTTCCCAAAATTGATGGAGGTTGTGGGTCTCGGCTACTCAGTGTGGTTCACTACACGGTATTTGCTATTTAAGGTAACGTCTTAAAGACAACTCAAATTCATTCTTGTAAAGTTACGGAACTAGGATGCTTCAGTTCTGTCAAACTTACACTTACTGACCGGGTTGTGGTTTCATCTAACAGAGGAACAGAGAAGAGCTTGCGTCAAAAATCGAAGAACTCAAACGGGAGATTCTGGGTTCAAGTGATGATTAAAGGGCATTTTCTGCAAGCTAATATTGTGAATAAGTAGGAAATAAAAGTGACGATTAAAGGGCATTTTCTGCAAGCTAGTATTGTGCATAAGTCGGAAATATTGCTAATAGCTAGTAAAATTTGGCGTCATCCTTGTATACGTTTTTTAGTACATGGATATGGTCACTGTCAATTTTACTTGCACCCTGTTTTGGCTAATAGACAGAAAATTCCTTGTTATGTATTTATTGTATATTACCTTTTGTCTATTCAAATTAAATTTGAATTATAATTTTAAATTTATGTGGGTATTTTGGAATCAGTCTCTGGATAGTAAAGATGCCTGTTTTGGCTGCTCGATGGAGATAGAGTACTTCATTTACTCTGATGTTGGTATCACCATCATTATGTGCTGATTTATGAGTTATAGACAAGGATTGAGACAAAGATGTCATCTTCGTCATAGTTTTGCTAGCCCAGTTGCACAAATCGTCCAATGAAAGGGCAAATTGCCAGAATATGTTCAGCCGTTTAAAAATATGCCTCGCAGTTGTTCCTAAAACAAGCATTAAGCTGCATAATTGTCCAGAAATGTATGCAAGTATAAATTCTATCAATTTAAATTTAAAGAACATATACTTATTATCAATTTAAATTTATAGAAAATATATTCATTTTCATATTCCGTCTAGTTCTCAAAAATGCAAGGTAAGAGTGTAATAAACTTTTCCCCCCTTTTCCGTAAGGAGGATGTTTGAGGCAATGGTGTTTTGCTATCCCCATCTGCTATAGGGCTAGAACTCACTGTTTTTTCCAAGTATAAGTCGTTTATCCATTAAGATGTTTGCACACGATTAACACAATAAGTTGTTAACAGCCTAATGGGTGTGGAAAGAAGGGAGGGGATAGACAAATCAATTAACCAAGTGTTTTTTTTTCTTAATTTTTGCCTTCACATAATCCTTTTTCAAATTTAGCAAATGCAAAGTGTTTGTTTCCTAAAATGTTGCCATTGAAACACCACTAGTTTTCTTCATGTCGAAGGCATGGGGCCATCGCTTCTAATTGTGCATTTCGTTAGGATCTATCAACGTGGAAATACTACAGTCGAATGTGGGAAATGAATGTATGAAGTGGGCAAAAGAATAAATAATGACAATGGCATCATAGAAACCAAAGGGCGTGAGTCAGTGTGAATGTGACCCACTTACACTGACTCACTCAGACTGACCCCACCCTCCAGATCCAATCCCCCTCCTTTTTAGACCGTTGATTCAGGCGCGGTTTCACTCATCAGTGGCACCCTTAATCCCAGATTGAGGGATTTGGTCATGGTGTAGTAGCTTTCATTGACATGTGCTGTGGCTACTTCTACTTCTTAGCTGTATGCCTGTATCTGAGGGAGACGGGAAGGTCAATAATTTGCACCATTTCTAGGTGATATATTCTACACGCTTTCATTGTATATGTTGTATAATTGAAGCTTGTTTTTGTTCATTCAGGTCAAATAGAAATCACAAGGACGCTAATGTTACTCAAAGGAGAAGAAATGCACAAGTTTATGTTATGACTTATAGAGCAAGGATCGTACAATATCAAAATCCTTATATGTTCTTAAAATTCATACTCTAATCTATTAGTATTTTGATAATTATTTATCATTTTTATTTATGAGTGTATATATGGTGCAGATATTTACAGGGATAACGCTGCATACATTAAAATATCCCAAAACCTTGTAAAAGCGGAATGTATACTAAAAGTTATTATCATTGTTTATACATGCATATATTCATTCCTATGTTGTAATTAATGTATCATGAATGAAATATTTCAATATGTACATTTTAAGAACTATGTGTACAGTGCTGATTTTAAAAATTAATATATTTTATAATTTTAAAGTATTTCTCAAACATCCTTTGAGGGGAATTTATAGAAGACGCATAAATCTTCTATCAATTTATTTATGGGTCACTCAAAAATAATTATAACTATTTATGACGAGCAAGATGACATAAAATTCTCCAAACAGAATTAAGTGAAATTCATAGTAGAATATTATTGTTGGAAAATTTTAAAAATAGCATGATATGGACGACAACTAATAAAAGAACACACTCAAGTCTCAGCATAGTCCAAAGGGAGTATATTTCTTTTGGTTTCTTGGCTTTCTTTTTGCCACTGACAGCCTAACATGATCAATGTCTGGCCCTTTTTATTTCTCTCTTTTTCTCATGGTGATCATGGGTCGCGGTTATATGCCCAGAACATAAGATGCTTTTATTTTCCTTGTTTTTTCCCTAGGGAAAAAGGGTTCTCTGCCTTTTGTTTCACTAAAAATACATACTTGGGCATGTGAAATTACTAGCTTTCAATTGGAATTCTTTGATTTAGACTTTTGAGAGTGAAAGCGGTGCAGAAAAAGGCAATCCCGTCAAATTTCTGAGTTAGAAGCTTTTTCTCAGCAACTTCCTTGACTCTTTGGTATGCCGTTTCAGTAACCTCATTCACTTCTCTCTCTCAATCTCTGCAATTGGTGGTTTCTGCACGATTGGGTTTGTTAACCCCAACTATACTGTAAAGCATTTTCTTTGCATGCTAAAGGTTTCAGAATTCACTCAATTAATGGAAGTTCATTGTCGAATTTTGTTCTCATGCTGAAATTTTGATCTGGGTTTTTGCCAGTGGTTCTACATTTGATGGTTTTAGGCTTGCTGCGCGAGATTTCGAGCCCTTGAATTAGTTTTCATGGTAGCCCAGAAGATGGGTGGTCTTAAATGGGTTACAAAGGTAAAAGCAATTATACCCATCTTTAGAAAGTTGCAGTAAGCAGTATTTTTGCATTGTGAAATGAGGATGTCGAGTGTGATTGCTTAAAATTGTGACTTTGATCAGGAAAGCGATTATAGAAAAAGGAACAATATGCCCTTTGGGTCAGTGCCAAAACCAAGACCAGTGCATTTCAATGGCTCAAATTCTGAGTATGGATCAGATATGGACTTGGGAAGTGATTCAGACGAGGAGACTTATGGTGGGCATTACTCAGTTGAATCGTCGCCCCAAGATGACAAAATTCGGGTTGCCGTTGCGACCAATCACAGCACTTCAAAATTCAAGCAGGTGGGGTTTTTAGGATGATCGAGTTGGTATAATGTGATGAGTTTAATTGGGAAATTTTGCTTTGTTTTTGCTAAATTTTGTGCATTTGGATTTATGTATTATGTAGAGATAATATGCCTGTCTTAGTCTGTTACTCAATTGTTTAGCTGTGTGGACATGGAACTTGATTGAATTGATCAGCATCAGCCATACTCTGGGGTGAATGTTGCATGCTTTGCTACAAATTCCGGCAGAACTGTTACTGTAGATAGGGTAGATGTTCTCAGAAGTGTCCACTGCGATGCATCATCAATGCTTTCTTCAAGAGGTCCTTCTCAGTCATCCATTAAGTACGTATCATGTTCCATGTACTGTAGTGTTACCTTTTGTTACAAGAAATGAATCTGAATAATGGTTTGCTTTACTTAAAAGAAATTCAGCTGGTGTGGAAGAGCAAAGACCTTCAGATTCTATTGCACCCCGCATGCCCAATTTCCATGCTAGGTACAGTAGTGACAACTGACAAGTGAACTAATTACATATCAAGTCATTTTATTAAGGAAAAATTCTTGCTTGACCTCTCAGATATGACTGAATAGTAAGGCTTTTGACTAATATTTCAACTTCTAATTGGATTTAGTGGCCTTGGTCCTTGGAGTGCTGTGGTTGCTTATGATGCATGCGTACGGCTCTGTCTCAACTTATGGGCCAAGGGTTGCAAAGAACCTTCGTTCTTCTTGAATAATGAATGTGCACTACTACGAGATGCATTTAGGTGAGCTCATCTTCCTCTGTTGCTTCTACTGTGGTAGATTTTGTTATTCTAGGTGCGATGACCTCTCTTATAGAGAGGACTGGAGTTCAAATCCCCATAAAGATTACATGCTTGAATCTTCTTTAGAATTTTTAATTTGGGGTTTATTGCATACAATACAGTTGGACGATATCAACTATTAAGTTAACCCAAGGAAGCACCTCATTTCTATGGTGTTTTCCTGTGCTGTAGCCAATCATCAATGTATATGAATGATCAAATTTAATGTTGGCATCATTTTCTAGAACATTCTGGCGTCTTTGCCGGTGTGTATCGTTGATTTGTGTACATACCTTGATCAACGAGCAAAATGCTAGCCTGTTACATTCGTGATATCATCATTTTCATCTGACAGTAATTCTCTTGTGTGTTATATTACTCATAGGCTATATGTGATGCTAGAATTATTTTTTTTTATGTATGGTTCTGTTTCTACCTTCTTTAAGGTGCAAGCCATTTCAGGAGTCTTTCAGAGACCACCTTTCTGTCAACCCCTGTCAATTGTACAGTTGCATACATGATATGTCTTCGCCTCTACAGGCCCTGTTGTAGTGAGATGCATAGTGAATATTGACAAGGTGCAAAATACATCTGTTTTCTTTTAGAATAAATTCTAAATGCCTCTTAATCTGGTATTTCCATTTTGGTAGTTTGCGGCATGCACTTCTTCAGTCAGAGGAAGAGCTGCTATCAAAAAAATCTTCGGAACTAATTGGCGGAGTGGCTGTTCCAAAACCAAAGAAAATCATAGGCAAAATTAAAGTTCAAGGTATCATATGGGTTTTCTTTGGTGTATCCCATGTTATTGTTGATTTCATATCTTTGTCCTTAATTTATTGTGAACCTATTGTCTTGTATAGTTCGAAAAGTGAAGATGGGGTTGGATGCACCCTCTGGATGCATTTTTCCACATTTATCCAAATTGGAGCTGGAAGCGGTTCAGTATCGGATCTCCAATGTGAAATCCAGACTCTCATCTGGATGGAAGGCTGTACAGAAAGTTCAAGTAGCACGCAATATACCGAAAAATGGTTCTCTTTCCAGCAAGAGCTTGGCATATGTGCACATAGGCACTCGGTATATGAAGGAGATTGCCAGCGTTTTGAGGAGTGGTTTGACGTCTTCTCAGGCAACATCATCATCATCATGTGAAGTAGTCCAAGGTATACTGTTTTGCTTTTTGATATTTATGAATATTAATTAAAAGGAGGCTTCTATCAGAAATGGTATCTCTGTTTGTCAAGTGCAAGTGTGCAACTGTGCAAGACTGACTATGTTCGGATTTTCTGTTTGCTGCTTGTACAAATGTTTTAGCATGTTCTTGAGAATACCCCATCACTTTGGAATTATGTGTTTCAAGCGGCACGTTTTGATAAACTATGTCACCGGCAATCGACTAAAATGAGGATTACTCAGAGCTAATTAGTTTGATGGTAGTTATAAAACAGGAACCTTAATGAGCCAATTTTCTTCTCTTCATAATCTACGTAGTATTTTATCAGGCAGTCAAGACCTAGGAATTTGTGTAGTTCTATTAGTAGCACTTTGGCTTTTGACTTTTATTTCATATCACTTCAGAATGAACCTTGATAAGATTTGGAATTTTTTCCAGACTTTGCTGGATGGATGTTCCAAGCTTTCATAATCAGACCAATTCTAGCTCATTCAATTTAATAGACAACCCAATAGCTGTATATAACTTTTAAAAAGAATCCTTTCGTGTGCTAGAGATAAGTTGTTTTAAGCTTTTCCTTAAACCGATGATTTGTCATTCCCCTAGCTGAGTCAGTATGGAATGATGTGTCTGGACCTGACTTCTATCTTAATCTATGTGGTTTTTTCAGAAACGTATTCCTGTTTGGTGCGACTAAAAAGCTCTTCTGATGAAGATGCTGTGCGGATGCAGCCTGGATCTGGTGAAACTCATATTTTGTACGTATATATATTTAATTGCTATTTTGATTTTTATGTGAGTTAGGTGATGTGTTATCTTTCTCTTCTTTCTATTTGTGCGTGTTGGGGAGGGGGGAATAACAATGACATTTGGTCTTATGGATCTGTCAATGCAGCTTTCCAGATAGCCCTGCTGATGACATTCTTATCACAGTTTTCGATTCCAAAGGTACTACCTGTGGACGTGCTGTGGCTCAAGTTGCGTCAATTATAGATGCTACTGTAAGTGTGCTTTTTTTTTTTTAGCTTCCTGGGTCAACCTGGATAAATATATAGGTCTGACCTTTTGATCCAATGGGTGATGCAGAATGACAAGGTTCGTTGGTGGTCAATATATAATGAGGCTGAAAATGAACCTGTTGGCAAAATACAATTATACATCAATTGTTCTACAGGCCAAGATGACAATAGCCATCTGAAGGTGTTTCTGTTTCTTTTACTGTGCATAAATGTTTCCTATATCCAGAAAACGCATACTGTTTCCTATTTCCTTGGATACCCATTTGTAATACTTTGAACACTTTTTCGGTTGGACCTTTCGAATAACAAGAAGTTTGGCATTCAAGCGTTTGCGGTTTTTCTCATCCTTGCTGTTGGAATAGCTTTAAGTCCATAAGTAGATTTACGGTCTTTTTTTGGTGCTTCCAGTGTGGTATTGTTGCGGAAACTGTGGCCTATGATATGTTGCTGGAGATTGCAATGAAGGCCCAACATTTTCAGCAAAGGAATCTGTTTCTGCAAGGTCATTGGAAGTGGCTTGTGACTGAATTTGCATCTTTTTATGGCGTTTCAGATGCATACACTAAGCTGAGGTATCAAGTTCTCGTTGCATTTTCTATCTGGCTGTCGCTGTTGATGTTAATAATTTTTCATAAAAATATTCCAACCTACCTTTTTTTCTTTTTTTTTCTTGCAGATATCTCTCCTATGTGATGGATGTTGCTACACCCACTGCAGATTGTTTGTGCCTGATTCATGATTTGCTATCTCCTGTGCTTGTGAAAGGCAATGCTTTAAGTAACCAAGAGGTTTGTATGAATATTTCTGGAAGAATCTTGCTGTTATTTGTTTTTGTGTATATATGTGTATGCTCATTCTTGCTGCTTGGGGAATACATGCAAACAAAATGAAGTGGGCCATTGTACTTGCGAGAAACTTGGTATAGGAACTCTTTGCTGAACTGGAAACTATTACAGACAAGCCCATGTGTGTACTACCTTCAACTTTGGCACCAGATCTCCTATGAGAGTACCACTCAAATGTCCTTTGAAATGGATGTTTTATGTTTTCAAGTTTCTAGGATAAGGATGACTTCAAATACATCACGTAGAAATAGAGTATTAGAAAATCACCGTTTTGCTTGTCCATAATCACATTGAAAGACATGGGAGGACATTCGGTAGATTGTAAGTGAAAGAAACTGCTAATAGATAAGGAAAATTGTGCAGGAAACAATTGAAATGAGGGTGAGGTAGAATTAGGTTTTAGGTAGCATCAGATGTTATACTCTTCAACACGATGTTTTCTGGGACTGAGGTACCTGAAGTTTTTCCTTATATGAATGATTGATTAAATTTCTTCTAGTTTGTGAGCCTCTATACACTGATTTTTGTTGATTCCAATGATTCCCCCCCCCCCCTTCTCAAATGTCACTTTGTGGCATCTCCTTCCCCTCAGAATCAGCCTTTCTACTTGCGGTGTAAGGCTGCCTACATTTGAATCTCCCATACCTGCAAAGGTGGGATCCGCACTCGGTGGTGTGGTGATGTGTCCCCCCCCCCCCAAGAAAAGGGCGGCGGTTACATTCTATCTGCTGATCATGCTCCAATCTTAGCTCTATTTTTCCTTTGTCTCTGGAGATGATCTAAACTGATTCCTGATCTTCTCCTTCCTGATCAGAAACGGATCCTTGGAGAATCATTAGAAAAAGTTGAGGAGATACTTTCCCTGGTTTTTGAAAACTATAAGTGCCTGGATGAAACATCCCTCTCAGGGTTGGATGACATTTTCAAGGCTGCAACTGGAGTTGTAGCCCCTGCTATGGCCCCTGCTATCAAACTTTATGGTCTTCAACATGATATAATGTCTTCAGAAGCAAGGTTAAGACTATGCAAATATTTTCAGGTGCAGAAAATGGCTTCACTTTATTAGTCTCCGTGATTTGACCTTTTTATACTTTTCAGTGGTTTTTACTTGTCAGCTTATCCTTCAGGTTGCTGCAAAGAAGAGGTCCAGAAGGCATTTGGGGGAAACAGATGAATTTCTCTTAAGCAATGATGGCACCAAAGTGGATCATGCAGCTTCTACAACTGCATACCGGAAGATGAAATCTCTTTGTCTGGTTCTGAAGAATGAAATATATACAGACATAGAGATCAATAATCACAATGTTCTTCCGAGGTGAGAAATTATCTTCTTAACAGATGATCACTTGCTGTTCTACTTGTGATCTCCAAAGTACACAAATTGGTGCTTCATTCTTGTTATCTGGAACTGTATCTCTGAAACGTATAAAAGGACCACCACTAGCAGGAGGCAAACCTAGTAGCACAGATCCAAGCTTCTTGCACTTTCTGCTTGTCTTTATTGCCCCTGAATCTGCTCCATTCCCATCCCTCAAGGGCAAATATTAGAAGAAAGGAAACGAGAATTCTAAGGATTCCTAATTTCCTATACTTCTCTATATGAAGCAAAATTGTACCCTTCTTTCCTGATTATAGTGACAATTATAACAATTCTCCTAGCAATTGCTTAATTTCTCTAAATGTTTCGAGCTTCGCGATGACTAATGATGACCATTATATTTCATACTTCAATTTTTATTCATAAGTTGGTGTTCGATTTTCATGCTTGGATTCTTCTTCATATTTCCTCCAGCTGATAGTTTCACTACAGCCGATAGTTTTGCTATTGCTGATTGACCGACCATTATTGTAATGATAGGTTCTTCTTGACTCTTTCCCTTTCCATTTCACTGTGCCTCCCTCCACCCCTTTCTGTCGTCCACATCCATACTGACTCTCTTTTTGCTTTTATTCTTCGTAATTTATGGCAGTTTCTTGGATCTTCCAAACCTTACTTCAGCTGTGTACAACGTGGAACTCTCCACAAGATTGCGTACTTTTCTGAAAGCATGCCCCCCTACTGGGCCCTTACCCCATGTCACAGAACTTGTCATGACGGTAGCAGACTTTGAAAGGGATCTTGCCCTGTGGAATATAACGTAAGGCAATTCTCCTTTCTGAATATTTGAATTTCACTGCATCTATCTGTTTTCAATTAACATAAGTTTTCTTGTTCAGTTTTACCAAGGGTGGGGTGAATGCGAAAGAGTTATTTGGCTCTTATATAAGCAACTGGATAAAAGAAAAGGATGTTGCTTTGCTCGATTCTTGCAAAGCTGGCATGGTATACTTGATCTTCATATATTCAATGCAATACTCTTAGCTGGATGTAGCGTCTTACAAAAGTTGGTCTTAGAGATTATAATATAGTTATTATCATTAGTTGTTCTTGTTAGAATTTCAAGGCTACCTTAGTTGAGTGCGGAGACAGGCAGTTAGTTTAATATCATGACTGCACTTTTTTCATGATATCATCAAGGACTTCTTGCACTTTTACGGTATTAGCGAACTTATCACTTGAGGAACAGAGAATCATCATAGACATTCTTGTGTCAATGCTTGGAATTAGACTTGTGTATAATATAGCTAACCCAAGTTACTGGTGGTTGCATGTTTGTTCGGTATAGGCAAAATGCTCTGATGTCAGAGCTCAGCAGATGACTACTCCTTTTCTTGATGAGATATACGATCAATTGAGGCAGACATTAAATGACTATGAAATTTTAGTTCGGCGTTGGCCAGAATATGCTATTGCTCTGGAGAATGTAAGTTCAACTCTGTGATTACTCCGGTTTTTATTTTATGCAACTTTGCATATACCATGCCTAGATAGGTGATGGAATTGTAAAAACTGAAAAATATAATGCACAATAATTTGTTTTATCTTTACAGCAGTGATTTGTTTTTTTTCTATTTTTTTAAATCTTAAAGCATGTAAGACAACCTAAATGTCCACTTTCTATATAGCTAAAGAAGCCAATTTTGGGCAATTTTTTTGGCTTGGATTATAGAGGTTTAAAGCTAGTGCCTCTTTGATCTATTTTCTAACAGAATCAGCCTCTCTAGGCATGCGTTTGGGTTTGTATATGGTTCCTGTGTAAACAAGTCAAAACCTTAACCCAATTGCCGACTTTGCCAAGTATTTGTCATTCTCCCCTTGAGCGTGATAGACATTCATGGTTCCCCTGCTATCTAATCTGTCGGCAATCTGTGTTTAGAGTTGGTTTGCTGCATGCAGGTAGCAAGATATGCTCATTTCATCCAAGACCTTTTTAATAACCCTATATTTTAGTAAGCAGAAACCATCCGATTTTGTCAATTAAAGTTGAGCAAATTCATCCTGAAATGTGCAAATATCATTCTGAAGAGCCGAGTGAAAGTAGAAGCCAAGTGAAATTAGAAATTTGAGTAGATCAGTTGATTGTCTATTGAAATCAGCCTCTCTACGGGTAGGAATGCCGGTAGAGATAAGGTTCCCTACAGCTGAATCACCCTAAACCCCGCGAAAGCGGGACCCACACTGGAAGGTGGTGGTGGTGTTGTTGAGTAGATCTGTTGATTATTTGTGTTCCCCTTGTTTTTTTCGCCCAATTCCAGGTCATGGCTGATGCTGAGAATGCTATGGTGGAGGCACTCGACAGATATTATGCTGATGTTTTGTCACCATTGAAGGACAATCTAGCAAATCTGGGCCTTAAATATGTTCAAAAGATTGCTAAAAGAACGGATAGCTTTTATTCAGTGCCTGCCGAAGTGAGTGACTGGCCCACCATTCTAACCCTTATTTGCTTGTAATATGACCCCGTCCTCTTTGGTTGCTATTTCTAAATTCACAGCTTCTCATTTCACACTGCAAAAATCTTTCAGCTTGGTGTAGTACTAAATTCCATGAGAAGGATGCTTGATGTGCTGTTTCCCCAGATTGAGGCCCAGCTGAAGTCATGGAGTGCATGCATCAATGACACAGGCAGTGCTGTTCCAGGAGAGCGCCTTAATGAAGTTACAATAATGCTCAGAGCCAAGCTCAGAAATTACATTCAAGCAGTTGTAGAGAAGCTTCTGGGCAATGTGAATATCACTAGACCGAACCGGGGGGGGGGCCCCCCCCCCCGCCGCCCCCCCAAACAAAGAAAAAACCAAAAAAGCAAAAAGAACGTCAACTGGTTACCCCACTCTGCGCTTTGGGGCTCAAGTGAAAATAAAAATTATCGAAAAACACTTCCTAATGTGGGCATTAAAATAGGGTTCAAATTCCACTCGACTAACATTGGTGCTGTGCACTAGAAGGCATTTGTGTGCATAAATATCTGAAGTTTCTTGTTTTTCCTAATTTTCAGACAAAACTACATCATTCAACTCGTTGGAAGAAAATAATTCAAGACTTCAAAGAAACTTCTGTCGAGTCAGATGTACAGAGCAGAATGCAATCTCTGCAAGATATGGTGACAAAAACCATAGACCACCTCCACTCAATACTTGAGACTTGTGTGTTTGTGACTGTTTGCCGAGGTTTCTGGGACAGAATGGGACAGGTTTTGATTACAGCATTCTTGGCCTACGGTTTCATCTTTCACGTAATGCATTTCTGCTAATATTCCCGTTCTTGATGTGGCAGGAGGTGCTCAATTCTTTGGAGAATAGTAAAGAAAACAGGTCGTGGTTCAAGGGAGTACGAATTGCTCTCCGTGTAAGCTGCCCCTCTAGTTACATTATTTGTTCTGCTGCTTGCATCTTATCTTATTTGAATCATAAATGCAATCATCGTTTCAAGAGGTCAAAACCTGTGGAACTTCGAACTTCAAAGATAGACTAGAGTAAGCTTAGATTATATTCCTGGCATGAAGAACTAATGTCAGATGTTTCAAGCTTCTCACTTCAGTATGTTCTACCCAGTTCCAAGGGTTGAAAAAGTCACTATTGTGTACTTTTATCATTTTACCGCATGATTTGCTTTTTTCTTGTGGAATGGTAGGCCTCGACACAAACGTTTCATCTGTAATTCAATCATGGCGTACACAGCTGCATCCCCCTCCTCCCCCAAAAAAGAAGGCTCTAATTAGGGATATTGGTTTGGTTCCAGTCAGTTCAACCTCCTTCAGATACCATTGCCCGATATTAACTGTCGCATAAACTGAATCGCAGGTCTTAGACGAAACATTCGCGTCACAAATGCAGCATTTGATGGGTAATAGTCTCCAAGAGAAGGATCTAGAACCACCCCGGTCTATACAAGAAGCTCACTCTATGCTATGCAAGGACTCTGCAAGCTCCAAAGAAGGCATCTACTATTACTAAGACTTCCACTTATACAACAAGTTGAAATATCATACAACAGCTTCTCTTCCTTCTGCATCCTGGCTACTATATTTCCAGCCAAGAAGCAGACCCCCCCCCCCCCCCCCCCCAAAAAGACATTTTGATGCTCATTAGGTATATACTATAGGATAGTATAGTATAGTATAATATAGCTATATTTTCCTTCGCTTTCTTTATCTTTGTCATCTTCCCCATTTATATTGTATGATACCCCCGAACAGGCCGTGATTCAATTCTTAGTTCAATAGATTTTTTTGTGTCAATTTCAATGGTGGGACTATTTTGTACATCAAGTGGGCAAAGAGAGGTGTAACATCAAGCACAGGTTGCGTTATGTGAAATACTGGAGTCCAAAACACAAGGTGTGCTACAGCAACAACCCACGTTTTGTGGCCTGAAAATTATGCACTGTTTCTGAAAGAGTATGCCCACTACAAGCAACTCTTTTTTAGTGGGTAATGAAGTAGCAAAACAATTTGTTGTCCACTTGGAACTGGTTAGTTCTTGTTGATCTGCCATTGCCACATCATGTGGCCTTGGAAATATTTCTTTATTTCAAGGAAATAATGAATTTTTATTGAATTTCGTTTAAGAATTATCTCATGACAGTTGAAGGTTTAGGAATAAATTTTGTATTCTAATACACCATCTCACGTAAATGTCCAATAAATTTGAAGCATAAATGTTATAGAGATTCTCTTGCCCTATATGGTTATTCAATACGGAGCTGTTGAAATTTGAATTTGAGACTTCTCAATTTAAAAAGTTACGAACTATTTTAATCAAAAGTTTAAATTGATTGTTAATTGTTTGTGAATAGATTTTTTACAATAACAAATTTTGCGTCTTTTTGTTTTCTGAGAGTCATGCAAGAGGAATAAAAAGAATTTATATTCTAAAATCAGTTTCTAGAAAGTTTAGCTGCTTAAACATCGACTTTCAAAACTGTTAGGTCAACAGTAGCCATATAATACAATTAATATACAACCACAAACATAGCTTACAAAGAGAGATAAAATCTAACAAAGATGCAGCCCATGGGCCCAGCTGATCAGACCAGCGAATATATTTATATATGCAATGGATTTCCAAAAATATGTTCAACGAAAATCCCTATCAAATATTTAAAATATGTTCGATTTCACTAATTTTTTTTAGCGTCAATTATGATGGTCCACTTTGTAAACGGGTCAACCCAAATTCAATCCGATCCGATCCGATCCATTGTTCACTCCTACTGAGCATCATATATGCGGAACAAAAAGAATTTATATTCTAAAATCATTTTCTAGAAAGTTGAGCATACTTAAAATATCCGTCTATAAAACAATCAGTGTAACAGTGACCATATAATACAATTGATATACAACCGCAAGAATGGATTCCTAAGAGATAACATCTAACAATGATACGACCCGCAGGCCCAACTGATCAAATCAGTGAATATATTCAATACATGCAATGGATTTCCAATAATATGTTCAACAAATTATCTCATCAAATATCTGAAATCTTCTGGATTTATATATGCAATTATGTGGCCATCAATGCATGATCACCACACATAGGATGAGGAGAGAGAGTGGGAGTGATTGAACAAGAGTTAATGGATACAGAACACCCACTTAATTACCATACTTACCACAATAACAATGCAATTTGGCCATTTTTAATGGGCTGTATTTTACTATGAACTGACGTTGCTTACGCCCACCTGTTTACACGTGTCTTAATGTTGGGTTACTCCTTAAAATCTGACAAAAAAACATATTTTTTTAGCTCTAATTTCAACCACACATGTGCCTGCCACGTTCCCTTCAACCACCCATGTAATTTCAACCACATGGAACTCTAATTTCTTAGATTTCTTTTTTCTTTTTTCGGTTTGGTAGGAGTTGTAATTGTAAATAACTAAATATACAGCTGGCAAGCTGGTAAACTTAACAATTATAGCTTAACTTCGCAGCTAAACACAGGCTAATTAAATGGGTCGAACCAATAAGATTTATATTAAATGTGAGTTGAGTTAACGAAGCCAAACTTTTCAAGCAAAGGGGAAGCCCCTACTTCTAACTTTGTTAGATAATTTAAATATTGGATACGTTTTTAATCCTAGACGAAAATGGTTTCAAAGTTAAGATGTCCGAATCGAATTTCAAATTTACTACGTTGAACTATGGAACAATGTGAACTTTGAAAGCAGTTTGGGTTAATTTTGATACGTGAATAAAAATAAAAGTAACAAGGATATGACTTGAGTAACGACACAATAACCACTAAGTTTACAGACCCGTCAATCTGTTGAGTAAAGGTCTAGCCACCCTCAACTTATTTAAAAGGATCTACTCAGTCTGCCGCCAAGGGTAATTGGATAAAGAGATTGAGATTTAGGAGTCAAGCAGACTGTTTTTCTATCGATTCGCTTCAACTTTCGATGATTTCCAATGGATACAAACTTTGCAATGTATAGGAAAAGAGGTTTAACTCATAATCAAAGGCAAAGGCTAAGCATTAAACTAGTGTACTTAATCTTTAAACATTTAAAGCTAAAACATGCAAAAAATTTACAAGAAATATAAAAAAAATAGGCTTAATTCATGCTAATTCAACCCCTTTAATGATTCATCTTTCGTCATTAAATGGATGCTCATGCTTGGACTTTCCAAGTTAGATGGACTTGGAATGACTTGGAAGCCTTGAATCGAAACTCAAGAGTTGATGAATCTCATGGATCATTAACGGAAGAAATCAATAGTTAAATCATGCCCCTTGGATTACCCTCGGGAGCAGTTGTAAATTCTCCACCAAAAGTTTTGACATACTACTAACTGAGGTAGACAGACTTTGGTTCAGAATTGATTTTGGCAGACTCTTTGAAATAGACTCTAGACTGCTAACAAAATTGTTGGGATGGACTTTGAGTTGGAAATCGCTAAACTTTCACCACAAAACCACTTTCTGAGTTAAAATAGAAAGCGTAACTTAGACTTGCAGTGAAGAAGGACATGAATGGCTTATACTCATAAAGCTCTTTGCCTAAATGATATAATTTGTGTAAATTTTTTAAGGACATGAAAAGGGCATGACTTATGCCACAACAACGTTAAAATAAAAATCGAAAAAAACTTAATTAAACCAAATTAAATTTGACTCACTCTCAAACATTATGAATAAGATTGTTGTGTTTTTATACCTTTCAAAGTGGGAAGGCCGAGAATAAGAATATTTTTCAAATGCAATATTTATATACTTTCTTCTTCTTGTTCCTTTTTTTTTTTTTTTACTTGAAAAAGGAATACTTGCAACAAACGCGGACAAGAATATGAACAAGAACCGCTAGCACAGTGGATATTGCTTCACTCCTATGTTTATGGAAACCAAACAGTTCCTTTTATAATAAAAAAAAAAGGACTTGACATTAAAAATAGGCGTACTAAAATCTTCGTCATCATCAATTCATCATCACCCCAATATTTAAAAACGAAAAATCAAAAATCCTTGAGGATCTTTCGGACTTGTTCGAGTGTGACAAAGAGCACGACAGTGAAAGGACCCTGCCTTGATACGGTAGGGATGAAGCCCTTGTATAGGGCCATTGGACCCTCCGCCCTCACTGTCTTTAGGGCACAGTCAAGCGCACCATTGTAGGGCGGCGTCTCTCCGGGCTGCACCTTCATGTTCATAACCCTCGTCTTGATCACATCCACCGGGTTCGACGCCACCGCCGCCACAAACCCCGCAGCAAAGCTCGCCGTCACGTGGGTGCCGAGCCCGTCCTTCATAACTCCTTTTTCTAGAATCATCTCCTTGAACTGATCGTACGATGCTAGTTGTGATGCTGTCACGAGCATAGCACGGTTCACCGTCAAGGATGAGCCTCGCCACAGGCTAGTAACTCCTTCGTCCCTCACCATCCTCTGAATCGCATCCACCACGCTCTTGTAGTTCCGACGTTGGGCTACAGGGAGGCGCCCGTCGGCCTGCATCCGAACCATGGAGACGTCGGCGGGGTTTCCGACGGCGGCGCCGATGGCCCCGGCGATGAGTCCGGCGGTGATCTTCTGAGGCAGCGGCATGTTGCCGGAGCGCGGATCGGACCACTTCTGTTTGAGCATGTCGTAAAGGCCCATTCGGGTGGTGGAGTAGAGGGTCTGGCGGAGGACGGTGGCGGAGACGCCGGAGAACAAGGCGGCGACGCCTTCTTGCTGCAAGATCCGGGCTCCGACTGAGATGGGACCCACACGCGGCGGCGGCGGAGTTGGGATGGAGATGGTGTGGGTTCCGGCGGCGGATTGGAAGGCCAGGGCAGGGCGGAGAGCGGCGGCCGGCGCCGAAGACTCACCCTGGAGTTGCATCCGGACCTTGATTAGGTCCAGCGGGTGGGTGGTGGATCCGGCCACGATAGAGGCGATTCCTCCTTCAACAAATCCCTTGATTCCCATGTTGTTGTTGCTGTTGAAATTCGAGTAAGCTCAATACAACAGAAAGGAATCAAGGGCAGTTGGAAGAATCGAAGAACTAACTAGATAGGGGGATTGAAATATATAGGGATGAATTGAATGAATCAATGAGTGAGTGGGAGTACTACCAGTAGAAGGAAACGATCATTTATAGGTGGGCTGGGAGAAACCCATCAAGTGGGGGGGGGGGGGGGGATGGCAGAGAGAATAGGAAAGCCGAAAGAGGTCGGAAATCAGATTGGACGCGATGGGAGAAACGATTGGGGAATTGGCTGTGCGGGTGGCCTTCCCCAGCCAGTCCCTCTCTACGTGCCTTTGTGGGACTACACCCTTCTAACAGATGCAACACTCTACGGCTCTGTGCTCTTCAAGCTCCAAACAAGGCATCTTAATATTCCTAGAGATTTACACTTATAAAGTTGAAAATGTCAAACAACAGCTTCTTTTGCTACTGCATCGTGGCCACTGTATTTCCAGCTGAGAAGCAGACCTCACTCCTATTACCCCCCAAAGCACATTTTTATTGCTCGTCATGCGTATAGTATAGTGTAGAATAGTATAGTATAGTATACAGTATATCGTATATAGTGTAGTATAGTACAGTATGGCTATATTTTCCTTTGCTTTCTTTATCTTTGTCATCTTCCTCATTTTTATATATTGTATGATACCCGAATGGGTAGATGACTGTGACTCAATTCTTAATTCAATTGATTTTTTTGGGTCATTTTCAATGGTGAGAGTTCTGTTTATACATCAAGTGGGCAAAGAGGGGTGTAAGTGTGTAACATCAAACAAGAATTGCGTAGCGTAAAAGACCGGAATACAAAATACAAGGTACGCTGTAGGAACAATCCATGTTGTGTGGCATGAAAAATTATGCATTATTTCCCAAAGAATATGCCCACTAAAAGGATAAAAGGAACTCCTTTTTATTGGGTAATGAAGTTGCAAAACAATTTGTTGTCTACTTGGAACTGGTCAGTTCTTGTTCATCTGCCATTAATGCTACATCATGTGGCCTTGGAAATATTTCTTTATTTCAAGGCACAAATGTGGTTATGATTGATTTACCCAAATTTTTCTGAAATTTACTGGGCTAATCCTCTCCGTTTAATTTTTGAGTTGAATTAGCTTGCATTTTTTTTAGTTCGTAGAAATCACATAAGACAATATAATACAATTACAACACAAAAGGGGAGAAGGGAAACAAACTTGAGACCCAATATATCCAGTACCTCAGTCTTCACTATTAGGCTAAGACTTCATTGGTCGTATTTTTCTTCTATTACTAAACATTGTCAAACAGGAGTAAATAATAAATGTGGTAAAAAAGAATAATTTTTTGCTGAGCTGTTGTAGAGAATAATTTGATTATTTCCTAAAAACAGTCTACGGATAATTTGGCACTTAATTTTCACGGTAATAATGGATTTTTCTTAAACTTTGTTCGAGAATGATCTTAACTACAAGTTTAAACAGTTGGCTGAAGATTCAAGAACAATTTTTGTATTCTAACACAACATCTCAAGCAAATATCCTTTGAATTTGAAGTGTAGATGTTATTAAAAACTCTCCCACACCTTGTGTAATTATTCAATATGCAACTATTAAAATTTAAATTTGAGATCTTTCAATCAGAAAGATTCGAGCACTACTTTAATCAATAGATCAAATGAATTGTTTAATGCTCATGAATAGATTTTGCACATTAATAAATTTTGCTTCCTTTTGTTTTCTGAGTGTCATATATATGAGGAATAAAAGCAATTTATATTTTAAAATCAATTTCTAGAAAGTTTAGCATACCTAAATATGGATTAATACAATTAATATATAACCACAAATATGGATTATTTAGGAGTAACATCTAACAACGATGTGCAGATCAAATCAACGAATATATTTATATATGAAATGAATTTCCAAGAATATGTTCAACGAACAATCACATCAAATATCTAAAATATGTTCAATTTCACCGATTACTTAATTTGGAATTAAGTAATTTTGTGGTGATCAATGCATAATCACTACAACTTCTCATTTCTTAGAAAAATCTTTTTGTCTATGTACACTGCTTAGCGGAATTTTGTGGTCATCAATGCATAATGACTACGAATGTGGTTATGATTTAGCTTAAGTTTTCTGAAATTTACTAGACTAATCCTCTCTATTTAATTTTTGAGTTGAATTAGCTCGTATTTTCCTTTTATTGCTAAATAGGAGTAAATAATAAATGAAATACTAAAGAATATTTTTTTGCTGAGCGGCAATAAAGAATAATTTGACTGTAAATTGAATATTTCCTAAAAACGTTCTAGAGATAATTTGGGGCTTAATTTTCAAGGTATTAATGGATTTTTATTAAACTCTGTTAAAGAATTATCTTAACTAAAAGTTTCAACTAATAGTTAAAAAATTTGTATTGCAACAGAACAGGTCAAGCAGATGAGCCTATGATAGAGTTGAGTGGAAATTCATGTTTGAAGGCCTCAAATATCTAGGATTCCATCCAACATGGATTGCCTAGATCCAACAATGTGTTACTACAGAGTCTTATCCAGTTATTGTTAACGATGAAGTATTTGACTTATTGACACCCTCTAGGGGAAAATGTCAGGGTGATCCACTGTCACCTTGTTTTTTCCTTATCTGCATGGAAGTACTAACACTACAACTCCAGGCATAACAAAAAAAGGGGGGGTATTGGTTTCAAAATTGCACCTAGAGCGGACAAATTACCTTGCATCTTACCCGCAGATGATAGTTTGTTATTTTGCAAGACAAACCTTGAATCATGTCAGAAACTTAATGCCCTACTCAATCGTTTTTTGCCATAATTCAGGCCAACTCATTAAATTTTTAGAAATCTTCACTTACTTTATCAAAGAATGCGACTACGGCATGATCACCACGTTGTAGGCTCTATTTTTAATATAACACACCAAGATAATCTTAGTAGGTACCTGGGATGCCCAATTTTTAAGAGCAGCTAGACCAAAAGTAGAAACTTTTTCAGAGTTAATCAATAAGACTATTGAAAAACTTCAAACATGGAAAACAAGAAAGATTACTAAAGCAGATAGAATAGCCTTAATTCATAAAAATTTAGAATCCATGCCAACACACATGATGCAGTGCTTCCAGTTTTCTAGTTCTACAAGCAAGAAAATTGACAACATTAGCCGATATTTCTTATGGAGAAATTAGACATTGACAATGGGCTACTAATGATATACTAAGATAAAATTTGTCAACCGAAAAAGGCAGGTGACCTTGGCCTAAGAAAGACGCTAGGTGTCAACAGTGCTTTTATGAGTAAGTCGACTTGGAGATGTTTCGACGAACAAAGCATCTGGACAGAACAAATAACAGCCATATATGATATATCCTATCAATAATTTTTTTTTTTACAGTCAGGCCCGGGTAATCGACTCTTGGTCGTGGAAATGTATTCTGAAAATCCAACAACAATTTCATATAGGGATACATTGGAAAGTTGGTGACCGAACACTTATTAATTTATGGTTAGATAATTGGTGCGATAATGATAGACTTGCTAACCTGATGGGATTACACGATGCATCAAGTATGGGCATCTCACTCAGAGTCTCGCAATTTATTTTGCCCAACTAAGAATGGGATATCATAACATTAAAAAGTTTAATTAATGATTTATGCCTTCCAAAAAATTTAGCAATACCTATTCCATTCAACCTTTTTTATGACTCTATTTGCTGGGGCCTCTCTGAAAATGGAGAATTCTCCACTAAATGAACCACTTGGGCCACTCATGGTATGGATGTTCAAGAATCCCAACCATGGGAATTTACTTGGATATGAAAATTAGACAACATGCCTAAATTACAAATTTTTATTTGGTAGTCATCTTATACATCCCTCCCTATTAGGGAAACTCTTCTATTTGGAGTATTGAATATTGACCACCTTTGCCCCCACTGTAGCGAAAAAATTGAGGATGCAGAACATTTCTATCTGGGATCTCATAATACTCAATTAGTTTGGCAAACAACAAGCACCCATAATTGGGTTAATGTCAATATGCCAGACAACCGTTAAACAACGGTACAAAGCTGGTTAGCTCATCTCAAACATTCTCATCCATCTATTAAGGTGGATAGAATTGTAGCATTCCTATTGAGTACTTGGAAAATAATGAATAATAAGATATTTTGCAATGAAGTATCTAATTCTGTTATTACACCACTAAGAGCAAAATGAGTAAGCATAGAATGGCGCATAAGATATAAACTCACACAAACACTATTTCCATCCAACCCACACCCACCAACCGCTAGCTGAAAGAAGACTCGGTGGATAGCATAGAAGAAACCACAAGAAAGATTCATCAAAATCAATTTTGATGGATCTAAAAACTCTTAAGGAGCAGCAGGAAGATTCATCATTCGCGATTGGAAATGCATATTCATACAAGCAACATCATTCAATATAGGAGCAACCTCGGTTTTGGCAGCAAAAGCAATAGTCATGCATAATGGAATCAAAGCAGCGGTCTAGGTCGGGTTTACTGATATTCATATAAAAGGTAACAACGAAATCCTCATTCAAGTAGTTCAAGGACACATTCAAACACCATAGAAAATTCAAGTGTTATTACAGCAGGACTTTACTACTTATTTACATAGTTGTAACAATGTTATTATTGATCACATTTATAGGCTAGATAACAGTGCAGTCCACTCGTTAGCTAAATGTTGTCTTTCTCTTCATTCCACAAGTGTGTGGGATGTGGTCCCGCATAGGAACCTTGATCGTATTCTCTATGAAGATAATTTAAGAAGAACCCTTGAGAAAATAACTTCTTAATTTGAACCACTTACCTTTCTAACCCCCCAAAAAAAATAGTCAACAAAATGTCTTTTGAGTTTGAAATGTAGATGTTATTAAAAACTCTTTCACCGTGTGTAATTATTCAATATGTTGCTGTTAAAATTTAAATTTGAGACCTCTCAATTAGAAAGATTCAAGAAATACTTCAATCAACACTTCAAATTGATTGTTAAATGCTCATGAATAAATTTTGTACACTAACAAATTTGGCTATCTTTTGTTTTCTAAGTGCCACATATGAAGAATGAAAACAATTTATATTTCAAAATCAGTTTCTGGAGAGTTTGACAGTACCTAAATGTCCATTTTCTAAACAGTTAGTCCAACAGTAACCATATAATACAATTAATCTACAACCACAAATACAGATTATTTAAGGGTAACATCTGACAGGGCAGCGACTCACAGGCCCAGCTGATCAAATCATCGAATGTATTTATATATGCAATATATTTCCAAGAATATGTACAACAAACAATCCTATTAAATATCTAAAATATGTTGGATTCTACTGTTTACATGATTTGGAATCAGCTAATTATGTGGCCAACAATGCATAATCACTACAATTTTTCATTTGCTAGAAAATCTTTTTGTCTGTGTACATTGCATCTCGCAAGATGGATGGATCAACCACATATAGGATGAATTGAGGGGAGAGACTGAGAGTGATCGAAGTAAACATTGAAGTAGAAAGGGTGACGATTGACAAATAAGCCACAATTAATGGATGCGGAGCACCCACTGAATCACCCCATACTTACCACAATAACAATGCAATTTGGCCATTTTTAAGGGGCTATATTTTACTACGGAGTTACGTGAGTCGGACCACCTGTTTACAGTTGTCTTGACTCTTAACGGTTAAGTGAACTGAGAGGTTTAGATCTTGTTTTTTAATTAGAAAGTAGGGATTGAAAAATGGATGAAAATTATTGAAGTGGGTTAAAGTAAATTGAAGTGTGTTAAAATTGATATATTTTTTATATAATAAATAGAAGTTGGTTAAAATAATAGATTGAAGTTTATTAAAGTGAGTTAAAGTAATTATTTTTTTAATTAAAATTTATAAAGTAGATTAAAGTTGATAAATTAAAATTTTCTACCGAAAAAAATAGGACCTTAGTTTATTCCATAAGACATGACAAAACAAGATATTTTTTAGCTCTAATCCATACAAGTGCCTACAACGCTCCCATCAACTATCCATCTAGATGTGGATGTACAGCTCAAAGGTCAGGGTCCACCGAAGA